>BDDA01000343.1:2111-38691 GCA_001662385.1 Chlamydomonas asymmetrica | reverse complement strand
GCTCCAGCGCAAGCGTAGTATAGGCGTGCCTGCCTGTAGCTTGTGCCGCCTCCCGTTGTACCACTACCCTACCCCCGCTTAACCCACGTATGCCTGCTTGTCTACCAGCGGGCATGCTCAGCATGCGCCGCATGCTGCTGAGGATTTCAATTCTTTTGTTGAACTCGAGTTGGGTTGTCCACAGTTGTAGCCGTACAATCTCTCTTGCACGCGGCCGCATCTTTCATGCGTGCACGCGTTGTTGAACCCCGTTGCCCGTTGGTGCGAGTCGCTCTCTCCCTCGCCTGTTGCTTTCACACCTCCTAAAATGTCACCCCGGCGTGCCATCGGCTTGTATTTATCACCGCATGTTCCCCTGGTGGTGTAACCGTGATCTCCTCAGCGTGGGATGGCGCCCAGCGAGGCTTGGGCTTGCGTAACCCTGAGTTTGCACGATCATGACCAGTCCAGCGTGCTGTGTTTGTTGACGGGCTGGCTATCACATGGCTGTTCTTGTCCAGCAGAAATGCCAGGTGTTATGCTCAGGGCTGTTTGCCGTGTACCACAAGTCCACAAGTCTGCAACCTGATACCAACGGCCTGGCTGGTTGCGACACGCAGGAGGGTTTTATGGTGCGCGTTGTGTGTTGAACGACCCTGCGTGCAGTGTGCATACGGCTCATGGCGGACTGTCCGCTTTGGTGTGCACCTGTTAGGCACTCGGGCGTGAGGTGCCAGGGCATCGCTTGAGTGCTGCGTAGCAGCCCACCACTGGGGTTCGGCATGCAGTATCCTGCATGCACTGCACACCAGCACTGTGGCCGTCTTGTCAGTGCGGGGCTGCGGGCTGTGGGGCCTCGGGGTTCTGCGGCACCGCTGTGGGGCGCAGTCCTCCGGCAGCGCTGCTCATGGCATAGTTGGACTGGGTAGCTCAACGCACAAACGAGACCAGGCTGCATGTTGATGTATCCTGGATATCACTATCAGGTACGGTAATCAGCTAAATACAACTTGGTTACTGTCCATGTCCGTGCGGAAGTGTGGTGTAGGCCAGGGGTCGGCAAGGCATGAAGCGTCTGCGGGGCCTGTGTGCCACGCCCAAAACTGCGTCACGTCCCTGGTCTGCGGGACGTCCACCGCAGGGGGGGCACACATGCAAAGCACTGTGTATGCCTTCTAGGCTTCTAGCAATAATATTAATGTGTGAGCCACCAGTTACGCTCACAGAGAGGTTGGTGGACCTCTCCTATGGTCTCCATTGGATAACGATATAACAGTCAGCTGGGCGCACGACTCCACGCAGGTCCGATCAGTGAAAGCGGCATTATGCAGCCACATGCTGCGTTGCGCTTGTTGAAAGAGGGTGCGCACATGGCTGTGTGCGTGCCTGAAAGGCCGGCGTGAGGTGTGTGGTGCGGGCGTCTGCACTTTGTACGCAACAGGGCATGCATGGAGCGCGTGCGGAAGGAGAAATTGGAAATCAGTCCCATGTGTGTTACGGGTAGCTCAGTGGCAGCTTGCCGCAGCAGCCATGCCCAGGTTGCAAGGGGTCGAATCAGAGCCATCAGACCCTCACAAGTCCATCACGGAGGCCCACGGCTGGAATTCAAGCAGCTGAGGGCACATGCTGCTGGTCTGCTGGTCAGGTGGACGTCAGGGACCTTCTGGTGGCTTACGTTGGCGGCCTCTGGTGCTGGTCTATGCTGCGGTTACCGTTAGTAGTGCGGATGTGAGTTGGGGCTGGAACACGCACACCGGACCAGAATGGTGCCAGTACACATGCTGACCTGCATGCTGACAGGAGATAGCAAACGCAGTGGAAGCCTACCAACTGGCTAGAGCACTGCAGCATGGCACACCCACATGTAATGCTTGCTCCAGACATGACCTGAGTGGCGGGCACGCATCAAGTCCTTCAGCCAAGCGTTTTGCATGCGTGCATTTTGCATGTGTGTTAAGTCGCATGTGTGCAGAGTGGGCTTGTTTGTGAACAAACAACGACAGTCAACCCGTTATCAGGTCGCAACTTCTCAGCATGTTGCCATTTGCCAACCAATCAGCGCCAGGGCTGGCAGAGTTCGGCTCCTGAGAGGCTGATGCGTGATCGATCATGCACGCACGATCAAGTCTAACTGTGTAACTGTGTACCAGGGCCAGATGCGAATGGGACGCAGTAATGAACGCATTCATGGCTATTATACTGCAGGCGTTTGGATGCACAGCTGTATTGCGTTCAAGGGCGTAATGTGTGTTGAGTGTTAACAGCAGGTGTGCGCGCGTGCATGGCAAAGGAACAGCAGGGGCAGCATGTGAGGTGCAGCCTGTGTTGAAAACCTTGAAAACTCCCTTGAGGCCCTGCAGTGCGCACATTCCAACATGCGTATAAGGCGCTGACTGCGGCAAAAGCTGACTACAGCCATGATTGTGTGGCTGAGAGAGAGAGAGCTGCGAAATGGGAACGAAAACAGCGGAATGAAACAGCGGAATCAACAGGTAGCCCGTTGCCAGGTGTCCGCCTGGCACCATTTTGCCATGCGGCATGCGGTTGACCGCCAGGCAGGCAAAAGCGTAACAGCCTTCATCGGGGTGTGAACGGCGTGCCTGTCCTGCTCAACACTGCTCGATATGAACAGCGCGTCATTCGGTCTAGCTGCTGCCAGGAGGACCGCTTTCGTCGTGTGAGCCCGTCGGTTGGCTGGACTCGTCATCCTTCCAGTGGGGCAGGTCGCTGAGCGCGCATTGCTCCACGTACTGCACCGGCAACGGACCCTCGCACAGCAGCACGCCGTTCGTTGACAGCCCGAACGCATAGCCCGCTTCCAAGGCGTCCTGCATTGCCATTCACACCAGCCAAACACATTGAAACTGGTTTGAAGTGGTTGAACTGTGTGTTGTGTTGGCATGGTGCGCACGGATACGGTGGTTCAAGTGCAATCTGTGTTGGACTGGTGTGCAACCAGGTGTGCAACTGTGCATGGAATTCCTGGGTTGGGATGTTTCCCATGCGCCCAGATCGAGTCGCTTTGCTGCTACGCACCATGTGCACAGCTCACACAATTGAAAGGCCCGAGGCTGCATGAGAGGTTTGGGGACACGCACGAGATGCACTGCGAGCACTGCCAGGTTGATGTATTGACTGCATTCTGTATTCTGTGGCCTTGCAGGCCATTAGGGGACGCACGAAATGGCCTGCCGGCTGCTGTGCATGCATCGTGTGCATGTGCTGCACGAGGGATTCTGATTGCTCGGCTTTGCATCGGGTGGCCTCGCACGCCATTAGAGGTAGGTAGGTTGCGTTAATCGCCCCTGCAAATTGTGTGATGCATGCCTTTGCTGGGAAGCATGATTGGTGGGCCACCAGGGTGCCATGCTACTGTAGCAAACTAATTCGGCATTGAGTGCCCCTCGATGGATACTCCGTCAGGCATCACTGCAAAGACACCCAGGCACATCGCTTTGCGACATCACACGCCCCCCCGCCTGGCTGCTGCATTCTCCGCCGCCTACTTGTATGCATGGGCAGTGGGGAACGCATCGCGCACACTGCAGCTGGCATCACCTAACCAACCATCCCCTAACGGCCTGCTAGGGTACTGCATGCAAAATCACCCGAGCACCCGTCAGTCACATCATGGCCAGGCCCAGCCAGACGCTTCCACCCACTACCGCACCGTACTGCGTAGCATGATTGATTACGGTACTTATTTGGCTTTACATCACTTGGCATGATCACTTGGCCAATCAGTGCTATTGTTGATAGCATGCTGGGCCACCACGTAAATCATGCAGGATGCAAGGGGATCACCCATGCGTCGGGCGAGCATCTTCGTACTTGCAGCTGCAATGCCCGCGTGCACTGCAGCCATGGGTGCATAGGAGCTCTGACATGTACACCGCATATCTCTGCTACGTGCCTGCTAGGTGACCTGCATATCGTAAGCGTGAGTGGTGCAGCAGCGCTGCATGCAAGCGCGGTACTCCACTGACTGACACCCGATGCAACGCTGTCCGCCTCACCTTCAGCTTCAGGCGCAGGAACACAGTCGCCCAGCTGTTGCTTCGCATGTGGTGGGGCTGCGTTGCGAAGTGGATGTGTGTGCGCTTCATACGCCTGAGCTCGCCGCTCTGTTGGATTGCCTGCCACCTGCACGCCGCAGTTCATGCACACGTGGGGGGTTGGCTGCGGGTATCACGTCGAGGATGGCACACACGAGAGCGTCACCTGTACAAAGCGCCATTTCGCTATCTCCAAGCCCTAGACTTTGCACCTCAGAATCTTGAGCTGCAACACCACGCCAAGGGGCTTACCCTTCCGCTCCGGTTACGTGCACTGCCGAAGGGACCTGTGCCGCGTCTGTCACGGGCACTAGCACAGGGCTGTCTAGCGAAACCGAATGGCCCTGCGCTGCTCGTATCCGAGGTGGATCTGTGCTGTCATCCAGCACGAAGCGCTTCTGCAATTTCAGCAGGCAAACGTAAACCGGGGAAAGCAAGAATTACCGGCGAACATGAGGGCCTGCAGGACAAGTACACTGCGCTTATTGCTCTCTGCCAAGTCCAAGTCCTTAGGCATACCTTATCATTATCGTCCACAACCTTGCGTATAGTCTCCAGCGTTGCTTTTTGCTTCATTGCGTTAAGCAGTGCTGGAACGCTGACCCAGCCCTCAGCGTCCATGGCCCCAGGCGGCGGCGCGTGGCGTAGGATGCGGGACATTTCCTTGCTGACGCGAATCAGGTTCATCCCCTCACCATCTTGCTTTCGTTTCATAGTGGTGGGTTGCCTAGGAGCACGTGGCTGGACCGCTGTGGTTGTGGGGCAGGCCGGGGTGCGTTCTTGACAGGCACGCACACGAGGCGTTGTTCTTACAGGGCGCGGATGTGCTAATAGCGTTTTGAATGGCATAACAGATGGCTGTGTGGGAGAAATGAATACAGTGACAGCTGGTGTCTGGGGATTAATACATATAAAGCAGCAGGGCAATTAGAAGCCGGCACGGCCCAATGTGTTCAGGCGTACTGCAGTTGACCTTCCATGCCCTGGTGGCCTGTGCCAGCTTCTAACTGCCCCTGCTGGTCAACGCTTCCGCCTATGGAAGCACACGTGGAAGCATATACATGAGGCAGTGTTCGCAGTGCACCACACACGTCCAAGGTTGTTCGAGTCAGTAGCAGGTGGTGGCGCAAGCGCCAAAACAGCAGGCTCGAAAGGTCCAAGCGTCAAACAGTCACAAGGCGTCAACGGTTGCCGTATGCCCTCCCGCCGCGGCCGCCATAGCCCGAAGCCTCTCCGTCCCCGTACTGCGGATACGGGGGCCCGGACGGCCGCTGCCAGCCGCCAGGCCCACCCCCCCGCGGGCCTGGACCAGGGCGGCCCAGCCCGCCATACTGGTGTGACGGGCCATGGGCTATGCCGCCTTGCGGCCGGCCGTCAAACGAGGCGCCGCTGTACCGCTGCTGCAGGTGTGCTGCGCCCAAGCCCTGCTGGCTCGGGGGGGGGCCAGGCGGCGGGGCAGGGGGCGGCCTGATGTGCGGCGGCCAGCCAGGGGCAGGCAGCGAGCCGTAGCCCCTGCTGTCGCGATCGTAACGCTCTGAGCTGGGCCGCGTGCTGGCCGGCAGTGGAACAGGAAGCGAGGGTTGTCTGCTTGTGCCCAGGTCCAGCACAGCAGGCCCGTCCTGGTGCGCAGCACCGCTAGGCCTGCCTGTCAGCGGCACAGGCCCAGGGTCGTGTGGAGGCCAGCGCTGGTGCTGGTGCTGATGGTCGTCACGAATCTCACCTTCGTCCACATCGTCGTCCTCCTGGGCCCCGCCAGCGCCATTTTCCAGCCGCTGTCGCTTGGCTGCAGCTGCAGGAGAGCTAGCAGGAGCACCTGCGGCACCCTGAGGTGCTGTGCTGGCCTGGCTGATTACCAAGGGTCCTGCCGGCAGCGTGCCCCCATGTGTCGCGTGCTGGGCTGGATGTGGCGTGATTTGCAGCTGCGGGGCATACATCTGCTGATTTGGTGCATACTGTTGCGGATGGGGCTGCTGCGTCTGCTGCTGTTGCTGCTCGTACGGGTATGGAAGTGCAACTGGAAGCGAGGGTCGTTTGGACAGCCCCTCTGCAAGCAAGGCCTGCGTGCAGTTCACCCCAGTGACAAAGTTCCCAGCAGTCATCACCGGTTCGTAGACGCAAGGCTTGACAGAAGGTGTTACAGGGTAGGATCCATGACGACAGGTTCACTGAAAGAGGGGTTCTATGTCCAAGCTTCTACTTGGCTGGCCTTCTAACCTGCTTAAGGAGTGACACCAGCGCGTGTTTCTCCTCCTCCACGACACGCAGCTTATCTCGCAGCTGCTCAAGCTCCTTGGCTTGCTGGTCTTGCCGCTGACCCTCACGTTCCTTTTCTTCCTGCTTGGCTGCACGCTGCTGCTCAAGGTCAGCTAAAAGGGCACGGTGCGCGTGCTCACGCTCCTGTCGCCGCTGCTCCCTTCGTGCCGCTTTGCTTGCTTTGTTGTCCACAGGCAACACAAGCTCCTCGGACTGCTTGGCGTCAGCATGTGAAGTGCTCGGTCCATCAGTAGCAGCATCCGCTACGTCGTCCCGTGGGGCAGCGTCTGAGCTTACGGCTCTCTGCAGGTTCTGCGCTGCTGTCTTCCGCTTCGCCAGCACCTTCTTGAATGTGGAGAGATCAATGCCCTCTTCGGGCAAAGCATAGCTCTTCCGCATATCAAATTAACAGTCCGAGCTGTGCTGGGCACCTCCACGCCTGCTGGTTGCGTGCAGGGGTGCCGCAACAGGCTGCTGCCATCGCGGCCTGGCTGCACCGAGGTTGCACCCCTGCTTGCTGACTTGCTTCTGATTAATGTACCGAAGTAACTGAGGGGTACGCAGCCGCAGGGCGTCCTTGGGCGCCTTCTAGGCAGGTTGACTGTGTTGTGCTGTTGCTGCCTTGGGGTGCGGCCACACCGACAGCAAGGCTCCGCGTAACAGTGAGGAACGAGTGATCGAAAGACACGCGAATGTTGGCGTTGTCAACTATGGAAAAATAACTTCAATGCGTCAGGCCGAGAGTTGACCTTGGGGTGGGTTGCTGCTACAGGAAGGGTTGGAATTTCTGGGGCATGCATGTTGGTTCACCTGGCGTGCAGTCCTGTAGATATTTCCTCTGCCACTCCTTGTCCCCAAAGCAGCACTGGTGTACACACTGCTGCAAACGCTGCCTTGACGTATGGTCGCATAGCAACACCCAACCCATTACGTTATACTTGCCCCGTGAGCCAGCTGCAGCGCGTTACCAGTGGTTACAGCTTTTCACCCGGAACGTTTGGGGACCAAGTATGTCAATAGTGCCCTTCAAGGGTGGTGGGGCCAATGGCAGCAGCAACGCACTGATAGTCTCCGGAGGCGACGCGGGTGTGCCAGTACCAGCAGACTTTGAGGCACGCATAAAAGGGGTAAGCGTGGTAAATGCAATGTAATCTGTCCTTGGTAAATTGGGCAGCAGCAGCTGTATGTGCTGTTGACTGACGTTGACCGGCTTCCAGATTGGTCCACTGTCAAAGTGGAATCCGCAACGCCAAACACGTGGTGGTGAAGAGGACACAGGTTGACAGCCTCTTTGCAACACACGTTCTCGTAGGCAGAAGAGCTTGAAGCAAAGCTGAAGCATATACAGGAGACGGTGCCCACACGAGTCTATAATGTGTGCAGCAGCAGCGCTGGTGCGGGCAGCGGGGACTTCCATCAATACCGAATGGTGGGTCCACTGCATCTGTGTTGTCTTCTCAGCTTGCACCTGCGTTGAAGTGCCCTTGTGTGGTCTGTAGATGCACACTGTAGCACAAGCCAAATGATGTTTTGCACTGTGAACAGGTGAGGAAGGCCGAGCAGGAGCGCATGCGTCGCTTGGAAAAGGAACACATAAAGAAGTCGGAGGTAGAACATCACGAGGTGCGGCTCATCCATCCAAAATGCCAGTGAGACCAGGGCTGCCACTGGTTTATACAACCAGTTTGCCGGAACCGTGCAGAAGCGCCTGCCACGCTTTGCTAGAACCACATAGCTCAGCCACATTGTCTCTTTCAACTTTGCCTGGCCTGCTTCGCCTGCTTCTTCGTGTCGCCCGGTTGTACTTGTCCAACAGGCCAAGTTAAAGGAGCTGCAAGCGCTTGCTGATGAGAAAACAGCAAAGCGGAGAGCTAAGAGGTTGAAGAAGAAGTCGAAGAAGAAGTCAAAGGTTAACACGGGAGACGCTGCAGCTCAGAAAGGGGACAACAGCGGCAGCGGCTCCGAAAGCTCCGACATTGCGGCTGACGACCTTGACTGAGGCTGCAGTACGCGGCGTTTGAGATTTTGTGTTGTTTAACCTGAGCTTGGCTTTCGTTCTGTATATTGCATGGATTCAGCTGTAATCGCCTTGAACTCGCAATCAACATGCAGTGCGCTGTTGGTCAAGCACCTATGCTAGCCTCCGAACGTGTACGGTTTGGGCTATGCAGTGCACACGTCATGGATTTTAAACTTACGATGTGGCATCCTGAGAGCGATAGCTCTTTAAACCTGCCAGGCCAGGACAGGCATGAGATTTAATGCCAGATCCGACCTTGTTCCGTTTTGCGCGCAAGCGCAGGAGGGTTTGTACATCATCAATACAAGCATGCTGTTATAATCACCATCCTATTATTTTTCTTGTATCGACCTCTGAAGCACTGGCGGCTCTGTAACGATGTTGGGCTTGAGCAAGGTGTGCTTTGGTCGGAGACCTTGCGCTTGGCGTTGGAAGCAGGACATGTGCTAGGAACTGTATACATATGACTTCCTGGCCACTTCTCCCGCAGGGCGCACCTGGCACTGCTCAGTGCAGGCGTAGCAGGACGCCCTCGACTGTGCGGTCCACCTGCCAGACACACTTGTGTAGGCCAACAGTGCAGGCAATTGCAGCCGTATCAGCAGGTGTGAGGAATGTCATTTTGGCGTCTCGTTCGTGTTACGGCACTGCCCGTGCCTCACTCTGGCTGGCTTTGACACCGGCTTCGTTTATGTTGCGTGTTTGGACAGAGCAACAAATAGCAAGAGCTAGCAGTGGTGCTGAGACCTCTACCAGCTATCCAACTTCACCCTCAGGTGTGGCTCCCTTTTCAGTGGCTCAGTGTGGCACCCAGCAGCATGGACTCGTGCACCACGGCCGCAGGGTTTGGTTGCAAAACTGCTTTTGCAACTGCTGTCCACAGGTGCAGAAGTGACACGGCTCAGCAGGGGTCTGAAAATCCCACGGGAGCAAGCGGAGGCCCTGCTGCAGGAATGCCCTGCGCTGACAGCGATGCCTATGGCTGCAGCGCGACGCCAGGTCCAAGCTCTGGCCGACTCCCTATCTCTTCCGCTGGAGCAGGCAATGCAGCTGCTGAACAGGCGACCGAAGCTGCTGCTGCTGCAGCCTTCTGAGGTGCAGCAGCGCATGACAGGGCTGCGGGTGCACCTGCGCAGTGCAGACCTTCCGAACCTGCTGCGCGTCGCGCCTGACGTCCTGCTTCAGGACCAGGATGGCGTCCTGCGGCACCTGCAGGGCCTGGCAGAGCTCTTGGACCTGGACGTGAAGCATGCTAAGAAGCTTTGCCTTCGAGAGCCACTGCTGCTGGTGCTGCCGCTCGACAGGCTACGCAGCGTCGTGCGCCTCTTCACAGACGAGCTTGGAATTGAGCCCCCAACGGCGCGCCAGTACCTTGCAAAGCACCCACACTTCCTCACCATCTCGTGCGCATGCCTTTCTGGGAAGCTAGCAGCTCTGGCTTCGCTGCTGGGGGTCAGCATCCGGCCTGACATAGCACGCCTGGTTACGCTGGAGCCGCTGCTGTTGGAGCACAGTGCAGAGGCGCTGGAGCGCCGTTACAAGGAGCTCAGGGCCATCCTGCCTTCATCTAAGCTCCGGGCCATGCTGCGGCGGGAGCCTGGGTTGCTGGTGCGCAGTGCAGCACTAGTGAAGCGGAAAACCGCCGCGCTCGCGGTCACGCTGGGCTGCACACAGGATGAGGCGCTGCAGCTTGTCAGCACCAAGCCCTCCCTGCTTACCAAGAAGCCTTCCACCGTTGCCACAAGTTTCAAGGCGCTCTCCATATGGCATTTGAAGCCAGCGGAAAAGCTGCAGCTGGCCATCGCACGCCCTGTCATCCTGCAGCTGTCACCGTCTGAGCTTCACGGTCGCTGCCGCTGGCTGCGCCAGCTCATGCTCAGCAGTGGCTACTACCACACTGCCCTCAGGAATATGCCGATGGAGGATCTTGGGAAGCTCATTTCGCAGTTGACCGTGGGCTGGTCACGGCTGCTTTTCTTGGTGGACTCAAAGCTGGTGGACAAGATCTCCATACGGGAAGTGGTCCGTACTCCCCTACCTAAGTTCTTGCTCAAGTTCCCGGAGTACAAGGCTTGGCTGGCAGTCAAGCGGGTGCAGCTGGTGCGTCCTCGTGTACCTCACCAGATGCATGCACTGATACGCTGATGTGCATTGGACACGCACATGCTAACCACACAACATGCAGCCGCCAAAATGCAGCTTGCCGATGAATGCTTGCATGCGCAGCACTCAGCATGGGTGCATGCGCGCGTGCTGCCAGCACATGCGTCGTCGTTTTACGTGCGGCCCATCTGGTCCAGCCGGCCTGGTGCTCAGTGGTGGCGTGCCGTGTGATTTTTGCTACGTGCGCAGGGCTCACGTGTGCCTTGGGCGGTTCCCGGCGCCGTCCAGGGCGTGCGGCACATCCGGAAGGCGAAGCCAGCACCAGCAAAACCCGCAGGTGAGCTTGCCATGCTGCACGCGCTGTTGTTGTGCTGTTGGTGTACCGTACGTGTTGCTGCCCCGAACCGCCCAAGCCCTGCTTGCGATGCGGCAACTGCCATGCGCTTGCCAGCCAGCCGACGCCAAGCCGTAACCCATGCGTGCATGCTGGGCACATACGCAGGCGCAGCAGGCGGCCCCGGCGCCGGGCCCGCCGCCAAGCAGGAGGCGACGAGCTCAGGCAGCGCTGCCAGCACGCCGCCAGCCGCCAGCAGCGCCGCGCCGCCGCCGGCCCGACCACCGGGTGGGCGCATGGTGCCGATGCAGCTGCCAATGCAGCTCGTGCAGCGGCCTGGGAGGGAGGCAAACGCTGCGGCAGCGGCGGCGGCGGCGGCGGCGGCGGCAGGGCCGGTCACGAGCGTGGTTGAGGAAGCACGCACGGTGTACATAGGGCAGGTGGCACTCAGCAAGCCGCGCAGGGTGTTCGGTGTGCGTGCACCCGTGCCAGCGGCGGTGGGTGCTGCAGCGGCGGCGGCGGCGGCCGCACAGTGACGCCGGTGACTGGCAAGGACATGGACTGATGACATTTTGTAGATTTGTACCATATTGTGCCATGACTATGAGAGCGGCTTGGGCCGGATCGGCCCGCGATGTAGTGTCTGTGTCGTGCTGCCTTGCCCCCCCATGCACTGTGCGGCTGGTTGCACACCCGCCCGCGACACACTGACGGTGAGAGTGGCATCCCTGCAGGCGCACGCTGAGCTGGCAGGGATGAGCTCAACGCCACTCAACACGCTAACGCCTTGCGTAAGAATGCCGAACGCACGCGTCTGGGTGCGTGTGCGTGTGGCGGCTTGCACCGGCATCAGTCATAAACATCTTCCACACGTGCACAGACCTCCGCGGTACTTGATCATCATGGCCATAGGTATTTAGCAACGATTTCATGCTGGGTGCAGCCCTTTTCAACGCCAAGTGCTGGCGGGAATGGCGTCCGCGACTGCCAGGCGATCACCAGCCAGCAACCACACATGTCAACATGTGCACAAGCAATTACCGTAATAGGTATACCGTATGCCCATTGGTCCCCGGTATGACGGCGGCCATGCACCCTGGGCTAGCAGGCCTAGCGCGGGCCATTTCATCACATCTGCTACGCCCACGAACCAGCCGACCTGCCCTTTGCAGTGGGTGGCATCACTCGGGGCTACGAGGCCAGCATGTCTTCGCCCTGCCTGCGTCTGCGTATACCTCCACAGCTACCACAAGCCTGCAGTACCGTATGTACCGCAGTATACCGTATGTACCGTAATGTACCGTATGTACCGTAATGGTTTGCCCGGAAGCACAGGGTGCAGGCCGATTTCTCACGTGATCAACACGCAACTGTCGTGCGTCGGCCTGCCTGCTGATTCCGGCAGCCTCCACGCTGTCATGCGATATCCCAACAGGATGCGGCGTCCACCTGTGACCCCTGTGGTAGTTATCATTGGCTGTGTTCGCTCAAGAGGCGCATTACCGAGATGTCCAGCGTGGTGCATGCATGTGCAAGCCATGCATGGAGGGACATTGCACGCCCGAATGCAATGTCCTCCCATGCAGGCTGAGGGGATCATGTGTAGCTGCCCGCTCTGCTTTTCAATGCAGCAGTGGGTTGCGGCGGTGCTTTCATGTACCATACGGCAGGACCCGCAATGCCAGCCGATTGGGGTCCTGAGTGCAATGCGCGTGCCGCCATGCGCGATGCCTCCCGCCCTGTGAGGCCTGCAAGCCATGCTTGTATATCAATATATCATGTGCAGTCCCGCATAGCTGATGTACGCCTCCTGATGCATGTGAGTGCGTGTTGCGCCCCCGCACCCATCACACTCAGCAGCGCTGCCCAGCAGTGCAGCCCTGTCCTAGCCCTCACACCGACAGCGCCATTGCAGAGGGATTAGGAAAGGAATCAGCCGAGGAAGGTGGACAGGCAGAAACACATGGAACAGCAAGGTTCAATGGAGGGTTGACGGCGCATGTAGGCATAGGGTGCGGGGTCCTTGGAGGTTGTTGAGTGTTGACCCACGACCCAGTTGGGCTTTTGGCTACATAAGTTTGTTTCAAGGGGCACTAACGAGCCCAGCATGGGAGCGTGCCGGAAAAGGGCCATGGGCAATTGTGCATCACGCTAGGCATGGAACACCACCACCACCACCCGCATTTTCTGCTCTGCGGATCGGTCATGCACGTGTAGACCCAAACATTGCGGCTTCAACAGCTGTGCACAATCGAACAGCGGGTACCAATAAGGTGGGCGAGTGCATTCAGGCAGCAAACACCGTTCATGCGTGTGTCTATCAAGGCACACGCTGCGCTCGCATAAAACTCTGGATGTGCACGAGTGGGATGCACGAGTAAGCAGGCAGGTCCCGGCGGAGGCCCAGGTGCATACGGTAGCGCACAACCGCACACCGCGCCGAAAGCATCCTCACACGGCCGTCTGCTCACAAGGGGTGAAGAGGCCCACCACACGAATGCCACCCAGATATCAACACACCGCTGCAGCTCTCCGCCGCTCCCAGAGGTCTTCACCACCGTGCAAAGCTCGGCGTATCAGCTGCTTTGACGAGCATCTCACAGTGCCCGCTTGTGCTGGACGGTCATGCCTGGAGGGGCGCTCTGATCTGCAGGGCCCACGGTAGGGCCGACTGTAAGGCCAATATTAAGGGCCGCCTGACCAGCTGCCTCACTTGAACATGTACCCTGTGTCGGTCTCTATGTAGTGGCGCACCGTCTGCAATACCGAAATAAAGAGAGTGGCAGGCCAAATCAGGTGAGTGGTCCCTAGCTGTTAGGTGCGTCACCCGGAGGACCGTAACGGCATAAGGAACCGGAGGAAGCCAGTGGGTGTATGAGACCGCGTGTGTGTGCGCTTCGCGCAGGCGCCGCTTTGTGTCACGGGGCGGTGTGAATTGTGCATGGCGGCCTTCGCACAGAGCTGCGGTGCAAAGTGCGACGCCCCATGCCGGCAGACAAGCGGACGAGCGCATGAGACACGAGCTTTGCAGCATGCAATACGCAGGAGTCCAGGCAAGGAGATGATGCGTTGGTAGGGGGCCACTGGGTGGCAGCGGGCTGGACAAGTCCTGCATGCCAATCGTGGTACTGTATAACCAGTATGTAAATCAGCCCTGAGTATGAAGGCAAGGTTTTGAGTGCCCAAGGGACCAGTGACGCTTCCCCAGGAGGCACCGCTGACCGCGTCATGCCTCACAAAGCATGCTGGTGTTGCACTCGGTCAGCATTGCTCATACGTGTGGGCATGAGGATATGCGCAAGGCATGCAGGCATGTATTGGGCCCCAAGCCACCCATCCAGGTGAGCACATGACGCCGGTCCAGCCAGGCTCGCGCCACGCCCTTTCACCTTGTCCTCCCATTCAATCGTCGAGTTGCGCATCCTGGCCTTGAACGCATCAAACGCAGGCGATTTCCAGTGCACCGCTTCAAGGTATTCTTTCGAGCTGTACCTACAGGCATAAAGCCACGGAGGTATTGCATGCCTTAGGCGGAGGGCTCAACGGAACCAGCGAAACCAGGCCGCGGGGGCCCGTTTCCACACAGACGTGCGAGCATATGGATTTACAAGTGGCTGTTGCTGCTAGTGTTTACACCAGTGGAAGCACTGCCAATGCGCCAGCGACAAGCGCAGCTCACCGCTCCATGATGATAACCCTGTCAGGGTCGTCCGCAGCAACGCTCATTTTGTATGACCACACCCCTGGCTCGTGTTCACGCACGTAGTCCACCTGCATCAGTATCATGGGCATGTCAACCAAGCGAACTTACCACATCAAGGTCTTCATACGTGCTGGGAGCGCCGTCCAGAGGCAAGCACACCGGTTGAGGTCTGCATACGCAATCGGCCTCACTCACCAGTGGTCGAAATATCTCAGCAAACTCCTTCGCCTGCCCTGGATGCTTCAGTTTCCCAGACACAAGCGCTATGTAGGCCCCCTCAGAAACAGTTGCGTTGCCGTGCCCAAAGCTGCCTTGCTGATGCGCCGGGCGAGACGCCCCTGCGCTCCCAGACAAAACCAGGAACACGTGTTCAACCGCTAGCCCTGCAACGCAGCCAATTACCAGCATCAGCCATCCCGGCAGGCTGGGTATGCCTGTCTTTCCGGTTGTCATGTGCACAGTACGTGTATCAACCTCCACGCAAACTGAATAGAGGGAAAGGGTTGCCTGTCGCTATCAGTGAGGATACACACAGTCGAATAAAAAGGGCGTTTCAGCCTCACCCTGGTGGTTTTGCACGACTCAGAGCACTTTTCCTCCTTAAGTCCTCTATGACCGTTTCCCCTGCAAACCCCCCCACGCTGTGCCGCATTGCTTCCTCAGCAAATGCAGCACCTGCCCCTCAATGCGGTCAGCAAAGGCAGCAATGCATGCATCCGGGTGACCCACACCACATCTCATCACGTCTCATCACATCTCATCACATCTCATCACGTCCTTTATAGGCACTCCCCTCCCCACCTCACGCGCGTGCAAGGTGAGCAAGGGTGCCAGCAGGGCTGCGATGCGCCACACATGCACGTTATGTAACTGTGTACACCAGGATGGATAGATTGCATCTACGAATGCTGGTTAAGCAGGCTGCTGCGGGCCTTCCGATGTCCACGGGGGGGGGTGCTGGTCATGGTCGACCAGCACGGTCGATTGGCGCCGCCGTTGCAACCAGGCAATCGCAGCAGTGCTGCAGGCAAGGGTGGCTGGTGGAGCGAGCTGTCAACGAGCGCCCCTGCAGTTTGCATGTTGATGCTGTAGCCAAGAGGGCGAATGCTTACAGTCAGCACAGCGCAGTGAGGCGTGTGAGGTGCTTAGCAAGGCGGCCACGCCTTGTGAAGGCCTCTGATCCGCTGGCGTGCATTGTGCGATCACCAGAGCCAGCATTGGTACGTCAACGCGCAGCGATGATGCCAGCTGCCATTCAGACTGCAGACAGGTGCGTGCTCAGGAGCACCGCAAAACCAGGCAAACGCCTTGACAGCGCGCTTGCATGGCACGCGTGCACAAGTGCAGAACTTCGCAAGCGCTGTGCCCTCAAGGGGGAGCAAGACACGAAAAGCTCTTGAGCAGTCATGATTTCCATTCATGGTGCTGAAATCTCTTCGGCGTCGATGTGGGTTGCCTATGGCTTGTACGCCCCTCGTCCCAGCAACAAACACGCTAAATGCACTACGAGCATCGCGCAAACATATAACAGCATTGCAGCGTTGTACTACAGACCGAGCTCATTGGATGCAACAGACCAACAGGTGCAGCGTCAAGGTGTCGACAACAGGTGATGGGTTGAGAGAGGGTTGCTGCCAAGCCATGGGCCACTGATGTAGGTGCAAGACCCTAAACAAAGCGAACCAGTGGGTCCTGACCAGGATATCGACTCCTGAGGACAATGGCATGGGCGGCAGGCCGGAAACCGTGATGCTGATCTGATGGCATGCCGCTGCCGCAAAGGCATGCAGCTGTTCTGTCGCAAGCCGCTTAGCTTGTTACGCCACACAGGCTACCCGCGCAATCCTTGACCACACGACTGTGCGTGTCAGGGCCACCTGGGCGGGTGTCATTGCTGCTTGGCCATGTAGCCGATTTTGGTCTCGTAGTACTTGTGTACCGCCTGCACACGTGCGTGGCAGTACAGTCCAGCCAGGAGGGGCGGGTGGCGAAGAATGCTATGGTGCATGCTATACAAAGCATGCAAGAGTATGGGGCACAGGCCAGACGCTGACCTGTCAGAACTGCTGACTAATTGCATATGAATATATGATGCAGTCATGCAGCGCAGAGCTGTGGGCTGCATAGCGGCATGGACAAACAGCTAAACGATGCGTGTACGCACCTTCTCCACCCACTCGATTCCCTGCCCACGTGTTTCCGACTGGAACGTCTTGAATGCATCAGACTGCCTGAAAGCAGAAGCAGGCACGAGGGGGAAGGAGCAGTTGGGTGTGATTCGTGGCAGTGCAGGCAGCAGGCGAGGAGGCGCCTCATTGGGAGGGAGCGCAGAATTTTGGGTTGGGAGTGGGGGTGAGGTCTGCTGGGCAGCCTGGGGGAGACTTTTGCAACTCTGCCAGTAGTGGATGGAGAATGTACCTTGCTGTGAGGTGGATTACCTAACTCAGACACGGCACTCACCAGTGGACTGTCTCCAAATACTCTTTAGACGTGTACCTGCATGGAGCCAGCAGATAGACACCAAGCGCTGAAACCGTGATGCAAGTTGTTTCGAAGGAAGCCCAACCCCAAGTCTGAAACGGCCTGCATAAGAGGTGTTGAAGGGTTTCTTCAGACGGGGTCGTGCCTTGGGCAGGCGACACGCACGGCCTGCCTGCTTACCGCTCAAAGATGATCAATCGGTCAGGGTCGTCCGCACCAAAGGACAGCTGGTATGACAGGGCGCCAGGCTCATGCTCCTGGACATACGTGGCCTGCAGTGCAACAAAGAGACTGTTTAACAGCTGGCTTTGCAACCTTGCAAACTTTTGCAACCTGGTCATACCGTCCCGCAAGCATGCCATGCAACCACAACAAGGACAACGATAAGACACGCAGCCGGGCAGCTTACCAAAGGGGAGAATATCTCAGAGAACAGCTTTCCCTGGCCTGGAGCAAGCTTCCCTGACACAAGCACCACGTACACACGCTCAGTGGTTGCCATTCCGTTGCGCCTGTCAGCACGGTTGGGATGGGTGCGGGGTCGACAGGACAGAACCACAGGGCAGCGCGGACAAGAGACGAAGCCCGGTGTCAAGCAAGATCGCATGGTGAATGGGTGCTGTTGAATGGTGCAGGGGCAAATAGTGGTTCATCTTGTGGGATGCTACATGCATGCATGGCTCTTGGGAAGCTGACCGATTGCTGCTCACAATCGGCATGCATGCGGTGTGCAGGTATGAGCTTTGCCATAGCCTCCAGAGCAGGATAATGTGGCTGCTGTGTGGGTTCGTCCAACTTCGGACAAATCTGCCTGGTGAGGTCCGTGCCCCCACACAAATGCACGCCCATTCAATTTTGTACGTGCATGCAAGCAACATCAAGCATTCGTGCACCTCCTGCTGGCCTTCAAGCCGTGGAGTGTTTTGGGTGTGGTGCCCAAAGTGGCCGCCCCCCCTCCTCCTGCTCACAATCGCCTGAAGAATGAAGATTTGGCAACGCAAATGAGGTAGCAAACGAGAGCGCTCAGCCAGAGCAGGCATCATACTCCCGCTGCAACCGCACTTGATTCAGCCATGCAAACGAACAGCTATACCAGCTAGAGCACTAAGGTCACGCCTCGCTGTGCCATTCTGCTGGACAGTTGATAACACACACGCCCTGAAACTCTTGAGGCGCTTTCCAGTACTTATCAGGCTCTGTCGCACCCCCTTGGTCATATTCACTCCACTGTTGGTATTCTGAGAACACATCAAGCCTTTGAGTTCTGGTGATCAATTTCCAGTTTTGCCTTGCGCCAGCCGAGATTATTGGTTTCTTCGTAGCTGACTGCCAGTCCACTTGAATGGAGCCTCCAGAAGACGTAACATGACCCAGGTAACCACAACTTGTATACAGATGTTCCTGCCGTGAGAACTGGGAACCACGCTGCTGTGTACGCAGCATGCCACAGCACGGCCGTTCGAACGCAGGCCCCACACGCCAGGCGGTTGTAAACCTGTGTTAGGCGGCAAGGGGGTGCTCTTTCAAGCTCTTCAAGTATAACCCTGTCAACCTTCTGACCTGTCAGAGGTTGAGAGCGGTTTTGTCAGTCCTACCAACCTACAGCATCTCAAACACAACGACGTGCCAACAGATTGACAACAGCGTCACCTTACCTCTGGCCTTCTCGCCTGGTTGCGCTGCAATATGTGCTGACCTTGCCCATTTCCAGGCGCTTGCCTGAGGTTCGCAGGCTCTGGGGTTGCGGGCCGTGAGGCAGTGCATCATCCGACAGGCACACGTGACGCACAGTTGCCCCCCCACGGCTGCGCGCCCCCAGCAACATGTCAAAGCGCAGCAGAACCAGCAAGAAGGAGGAGCCAGAGGTAATTGACCTCTTGGACTCCGACGACAGCTCTGCACTTGGCGATGACAGTGACGACACCCCCGTTGCCAAGCGCAAGCGCAAGCAGCATGCACACCCGAAGAAGGCCTCAGCTGCGCCTGTGCGCAACGGCAACGCCCAGGCAGCAGCACCGCCCGCCAAGCTGACCCTGGACAAGCTGCTGGGGCGCCCGCCGCCAGCACCGCCCACGGCAACCGTCACCACCGCAACCACAATCAGCTCTCAGAGCGCGCAGGCGCTGTCCAAGCAAGGACCCAAAAAGGGCACTGTGCCATCGTCGAGTCAGCCACGTTCAAAAGCCACGGCTGCGACAGCCTCCTCAGCAGGCGCGCACCAACGGGCCAGCAGCGGGGGGCGGCAGCTCATGCTCGCCCCGCTCCTCGCCGCAGCCAAGCAGGGCAGCAGCAAGCCAGGCACCGCGGCCGCGGCCGCCATCGATGACAGCATAGAGCTGCTGGATACTGCTCCAGGGATGGGCGCAGGCGGCTCTCAGGCGCCCTCGCAGCAGGGAGGGTCCTCTCAGGCGTCCCCAAAGCCCGCATCGCAGCGTGCGGCGCTCGTGCTACAGCCCTCTCAGCTGGCGTCGCGGCCTGGCAAGCTGGACAGCGGCAGCGCTTTAGGGAAGCCTCCCTCGTCCCACCTCGCAGGAAATGGGTCTCATGACCTCGAGGCGTTGTTAGGCGCGCGGCCGCCGGCAAGCGCGCGTCAAGCGTCGGGCTCCGCTCTGCCGCCGCAACCTGCAGCTGCGCAGCAGCCACCCGCACGGGGCGGCGCCCGTGTGACCCACACCAAATCTGAATCACAGCTGCAGCAGCATGCAGGCCCGGCGCCTGGTGCTGCGTGGCCCGCGACCTGCGCTCCGCCCATGAGCGCCCCTGGAGCAAGTACAGCAGCCGGACCACCACCACCAGTAGCAGTGTTGCATGCGCCCGACATTTGGTCGGAGAAGCACGCACCGCGCAGCGCTGGCGAGCTGGTGGTACACAAGGCCAAGGTCCAGGAGGTGCGGGCGTGGCTGGAGGGCCAGGCCCCGCAGGCCATCCGCCTGCGCGGCCGCGGCGTGAGCCGCCTGGTGCTGCTGACGGGGCCGCCCGGGTGCGGCAAGAGCACCACGGTGCGGCTGCTAGCGCAGGAGCAAGGGTGAGCGAGCGCTGGGTCGGTTTGGCTGGGTTGCCACGCCTGGTTTGACCAGGCAGGCTGTCTGGTCAGGAAATAGCAGTCCGCTGAAGAGTTGTGTACGTAGTGTTGTGTTGTTGTTGTTGCCCATCAAGCTGTTGTGGGCTTGTGGGCTTGACGTGAGTCTGCTGGGTGAAGGCTTACCGTTTGTCTTACGTGCCTCCTCCTCCTCCTGGTGTGAGGCGCAGTGCCATGATGCACAGTAGGAGGAATGTAAAACAGCCCGGACTGGTTTGGCCTGGCTGGAAAGGCTGAGTCTGCACGATGGCGATGTGGGTCACGAGGGCGGCTTGTCTGCTTGCGGCATCGGCAGCCGTCCCGCGTCTGATCATTCGCCGCCACGCATGCAGTGAGGCATGGCGGCAAACATCGCTGCTGCCAGACTCATAGATTCCCATATGCCAATGGACATGCATTGCGTGTGTGTGTGTGTGTGTGGGTCGGTGGCTGTCTGGCTAACACGTGTGCTCCGGTCATGTTGCAGGTATGACGTGGTGGAGTGGGACCCTCCTGCGCCGGTGCTGTGGGAGGAGCACAAATACCAGCAGCAGGTGCGGGTGGCCCCCGTATGAGCCTTTATCAATTACCTTGCGCATGATGGTGTGTGCGTATGCGGCTGTGTCCTGCCGATACCCTCAGAGGCTTTTCAATCAACCGTTGCTCACATCAACGATCTGATTGACGTGTGCGCGTGTGTGCGATTCGCGCGGCTGCCGATGTTGACAGGGTGGGGCTGGCGGCGACGGGGTGACTGCGCATTTCGAGTCCAAGCTTGACGTATTTGAGGCGTTCGTGGCGCGATCCAAGTACTCCGCGCTGCCGCTGCTGCGGCCCGCTGCCGGCTCCGGAACCGCATCCGCGCCCGGACCCACATCCATGCCTGGGCCGTGGCAGCTTCAGTCGCAACTGCCGCAGCCTGCCACGCAGGCCCACCGCACCTCACAGCCAGGCAGCTTCTCGCAGCTAGGCGGCAGCTTCTCACAGCAGCAGAAGCAGCGTGGTGCTCCAGGTGCAGCTGCAGCTGCGGCAAAGCCAAGGCCAAAGCTGCTTCTACTAGATGACCTCCCGCATGCGGCGGATGCCGAGCGGCGCGGCCGGCTGGCCGCTGCACTGCGTGACCTGTCCACCAGCGCCCGCTGCCCGGTGGCGCTGGTGGTGACGGAGGTGGCGGGGTCAGGGCCGGGAACGTCCACGCGGGGGGGCGACGGCGGGCAGCGTGGTGGCGCTGCGGTGGGCGGCTCTCGAGGCCTGCACAAGGTATAGCGGCGCTGCAGCGTTGAATACTGTGGTACTGTGATGCTGTGGTCATGTACTTAGTGTAAACGAATCCTAGCCGAATATGTTGAGCTTATCTACCTTGCCAGTGAATGGGTGATGGGTTACTGCCGCGGTGCTGGCCCGGCTCCTGAGCTGCTTAGCAGCTGTGGTTGCGGCCGCCAGCGTCAGAAACGACAGACAAGCGCTGACCGAAATGCACCTGCAAGCGGTGCTCCTCTCACTTGAACCACCTAGGGGAGCATGGGCCGTTTGGACACTCTCCTTATGTAACGTAACATCACACAACCGCACGGAGCGCCCCACATGCAGCTCTCCCACCCTCCCCGACTGCCATCCACCCTCCCATCCGCCCACTCCCCTTACCTGACCCACGTCGAGCATGCCCCACACACACCTCCCACATTACCTGACCCACATCGAGCATGCCCAACACGCACCTCCCACCTCCCACTCCCGCGGCCCGCAGGACCTTTTGGCGACGCTGCACGCCTCCAACGCCGCCACCATAGCGTTCAACCCCATCACCGCCAACGCCATCGCGCGTGCGCTGCTGGGCGTTGCGGCGGCGGAGGGCGTGGAGCTGTCGCAGGCGGCGGCCACCGGCCTAGCGGAGGCCGCGGACGGCGACATACGCAGCGCGCTGCAGACGCTGCAGGTGCGACAAGGACGAGACGCATAGCCTACCTGCGCGATCTGTGATTGCATGTTTGACCACAAGGTCCCGGCAGGCGCGCCAGAGGCGTTCTCCTAGTTCCAAGTCCCATCAGCTGGGCCGTGTGGCCGACACGCTCCTGATGAAGCCTGATGCTCTGCATCACAACCATGATGCAACATTCTTGGTGCACGTTGCATGCAGATGCTGGCTCTGCAGCACCGCGGCCTTGCAGCAGGCGCTGGGGCCGCCACCACCAAGCAGGCTGGCAAAAAGGTGCGAGTGGGTGCGAGTGGGTGCGTGTGGGCGCTGCATACCCTCCTTGCAGCCCACCAGCCAACATACTGTATGCGTGCAACGCATCTGGCATCCCTTGCAGCTGCGCTGAAAAGCAACATACTCTAGAAATGGCGTCACCAACGCGCTGGTGTAATGTGTGCTGCAAGTCGACTCACCTTGCTCATCCTGCGCTGTACCGATTGCTCCATGCCTCAGACTGGAGTGGGCCTTTGCTCCTCGAACCAAGCTGAGCACCTCACGGCTGTGAACGCCCCAGCCGCCGTGCTGCTACCTGCGTCACGCTGCATGAACGTACCAGCGGCTGTGCGGTACGCATGACGCCTGGTGCCTTGCGCGTGTGTGCAGGCAAGGGGCGGTGCGGCTAAGAAGGCAGGTGGCGCTGCAAAGGCGCCCACGCTCAGCCGAAACGCAAAGCACGAAGCGCTGGCGGAGGGCGAGGTGAGAAAGGGCTGGCCGTGGGTGGAAAGGGGAGGTGAGGAGGAGGTGAGCGGGAGGTGAGGGCTGGCCGCTGGCACCCGGCGTGCGAAGAGGATGCGTCGGCTGCAACGCTGTCATCATTCATTGCAGCGCGGTCACCAGCAGCCCATGGCACACTGCGGTCAATAGGCAATAGCGCCGAGCTTTCGGGTGTGTGTGTCACGTTCGTGTGGATGTTGATGTGGTGTGTGAGGTGGATTCCTCTCGGGCCATTATTGGAGTTGGATTTGTTTTACACTTGAGGCTTTCTAGCTGAGGCCGACACTCCTTTCTAGAACAGGACGGATAGCGCTACCATCGCTAGCTGCGGTGAGTGTTTGTGGGTGGTGGGGGGCAACGTGGACAACGGGGGATCCCGTGACAGCAGAGCCGCCTGTGCAGGCAAGCCAAATCCTGAGCCTGCCATGCTTCCATGCACACATGCTATGCATGCCCCCTCCGCCGCTGTCGTGCTGCTGGCCACCTACGACACATGCCGGGGTGTGGACGCACCCGCAGGTGGAGCGCATTGCGACAGCGCAGCGAGACCTGGGCCTGGATATCTTCCATGGGCTAGGCAAGATCCTGTACAACAAGCGCGGCACGGCCGAAGAAGCACCCGCAGCTTCCGCCGCCGCTGCCGCCGCCTGCACAAAGGCCGCTGCCAGCACCAAGGGACCCAAGAAGCGCGCGAATGGCAAGACCAAGGCGCGCTTTGATGACGACGACAACGACGATGAGGATGAGGATGACGATGAGGATTTTGCGTTCGCAGTTGGCGCGACTGCGCGGCTGCCCACGCAGCTGCAATCGCAGAAGGCGCAGGCGCAGCAGCAGCAGCCGGGCGCGGCGGCGGGAGGCGGAGGCGGAGGCGGCGAGAAAGGCAGCACGGCGGCCGCACAGCTGGCCAGTCACGCGCTGCGCGCGTGCACGCAGTGGACGCTGGGACGTGCGCACGCCGTGCCTCTAAACTCCAGGTGCGGTAAGGACTGCGCACTCACGCTACATACACATACATGCGTACGTACACTGCACGGCCCACGGGAAGCACACTGCAATCTTTGCCCACACATTAGCCTCATCTTTGCGCCCATGCACACCGCATGGCCCATGGGAATGTCAGCTTGACGCACAAGCTGAGGAGTGGGGCCCAACAGCTTCCCGGCTCTGCATGCTGCTGGCCTGGCACCCATGGCGGGGGCGACGCTGTGTTTGCACGTCTCGCTCGTTGCCGCTGGTGCGTGGCAAGGCGTTCACCCACCGTTGCCACTGTATGCCTCCTTGCTGAGCACAGCCGTTCACCTTCACCTGATTCTGTAATGACTGCAACCTCGCCGCGCGCTGCGCCGCCTGCCCTGCCCTGCATGCGCGCTCCTCGTCTCCTCCCGCCGCAGCGTCGTGCGCGCCCCCATGCGGCACGTGCCCGAGGACATCATCGCGCGCTGCGGGCTGGAGCCCATGACAACAGCGTCCTTCCTACAGGTGTACGTGCAGCGCTGGATGCATGTATACACCGCTGCTACCAACATGCATGTTCTCTCCCATGCATGCGTGCCTTTTGAACCCCTCTCGAGGGCGGCCTTGGGCCTCTGGCTGGCCGGCCGAGTGCGAACAACAACCAAACATGCACGGGTGTTCGTGTCAATCATATTGGTGCTGCGAGGGATGACATGTGTGCATGGCTACTGCATGGCTACTGACACGGGAGTGTTGGGGGAGGGATGACTTTGTTGGGTCGGCCGCCATATGGCTCTCGGATGAAGGGCAGTCATTAGTTGCACATAAACTTGCGAGTTGTGGCTTTGGGGGACGGGGACAGCCTTCGCGTGCCGTGTGGGGTGTGAAGGCGGAGGGAGGGCAGGAAGGGGGGAGGGAGGGAGGGAGGGAGGGAGGGGGGAGGGGCCAGGGCCTTCGCATGGGCCACGCGTTGCCTGTTTAGGCTCGTGCTGGGGTTTCTCGTTGCAGCAGTGTTGAGGCACTCACCCCACGGCCTGTCTGGTGTGTTCCACCCCACAGGAAAACTACCTCAACTTTGTGGACGAGGATGCCATCGACAGCGTGGCGGAGATTGCAGACTACCTCAGCACAGCCAGTGAGTGATATACGGTACTGCTATGAGGGAGAGAGGGAGGGGTGGGCCGCAGACGACTGCTGCGATTGACAGCTGGTCGTGAATCGCTGTTTCCGGCCGTGGCCTGCGTGTGTGCATGACTTCTGCGTGCCGCAGCGCATTGTAGGTGCCTATAGACGGCTGTTGTTGTTTTGTGTGAACGCCAACGCTTTCACATGCTTGAGCGGAATCCTAGTGCTTCGTCCATGCTATGGACAGCGCAGGCCTTGCGTTGGCAATGGTGACCCGCGTGCTGTTACTGCAACTCACAAACCATAGTCATTGGAACCTCTGCACAACCGTGCACACACGCTCTGCTCACCAGCAGACACACACGGTGTGGTACTCCTGGCTTGAACCTGAAGCACGGGTTTCAAAACAACGATTTACGGATTTTGTGCCGGCGGCCCGCGTGCACGTGCAGGTCAGCTGGCGGCTCACCGGACCTCCTCAGGCGCCGGCGCCGCCACCTCTGGGGGCAGCGGCTGGTGGGCGGACGAGGACGCCAGCGCGGGCAGCATGACGGCGCTCACGTCCGCCGCGGCGGCGGCGGTCGCAGCGCGCGGCTACATGTATGCCAACACGCATCCTGCGCCTAAGCGGTGCGACGGGCGGCTCGGGGTGCACTCAACTGTAGTGAACGTTGTGCTCGTCTGACATACTGGCGTTAGGCGCAAAGTGCAACCACACCAGGGTCATGTTGTGCCTGGCGTGAAGCCCGGGTGCTGGCTGGCTTGCATGCATGCAACTAATGCATACTTCTGCGCGGAATGCCTGGCGGGAAGTAGCGATGAAGTGCGAGTGCAGGCACTGATTTGAGGGTGGGACGCTTGAATGCAACGACTGGGAAGCGAAGCAAAGCATACTGCACAGCACAACACCCACGCTGCTGCTGCCCTGCCTGCGCGTGCTGGCGGTGAAAAAACACTAGGCGGTGGCGGTGTGTGGTGTGTGGTCGCAGGTGGCAGCCGATCAAGGCGCCGGCCAGCAGTGTGATTGAGGTGGCGAGGTCCGCAAACGCCGCTCACCTCAAAGCGTCCGCCGCACGTATGGCAGCGCTGCAGGTGCGGCCCGGAACAAGCACACAGATCCACCGCACAAGCCCTTGGGTGGCCAGCTCCTGAGGTGCAAGCCTTGCAGCTTACCATAGTCGCACATGCGCCCGCGCCTCATGCGTGCCTGGCCGGCGCTTGTGCTTCATGCCATACTAATAAGGGCCTTAATGCCATGTATGCCCCACCCACACTCCCACCTCATATACATATGCACACCGCATGGCCCCACGGGAACCACACTGCATGGCCCCACGAGCGCCTCTTTCTGACACACTCCGCCTGCGCCAACGTTAACGCTGCACAGGGAACCAGCGTGCTGTCGGGCTGCGCGCAGCAGCTGGCGGCTCACGCGCTGCCCTGGCTGCGCGTGCTGCCCGTGCGGCCGTCGCACCTGTGGCTGGTGTGCTGCCTGCCGCGCACCTGGTCGTACGCGTGGGAGGGCGCGATCACCGAGGGAGCGTTCCTGCAGTACGTACCGCGCTGCGTACCGCGCTTGAAGTACTAATCCCACGCTCATGGATGTTGTGTGCAACAAGGCACCAGCGGTCTAGCATGCATAAAGGGAAGATGCGTGGTGGCGGCACAGCAACCGCATGCTCAATACGCAACACTGCTGGCCAGTCGTTACTCGGACAGGATGCCGCCGTTGCACACCCTGCATGTGCTTCCGTCCTAACAGTCAGGCAAGGTCGTCAGCGAAGTGCGTGTGGGGATTTCTGGGTACTTAAATTGCATGGTCGAGAGCGCCTGTCCGCTCGGGCGTAACCGCAGCGCTCAAGTCTGAGCTCGAACAGCACATGAGTGAGATGACATCCGCTGCCCCACCTCTCCTCGTGTCCTTGTTGCCCTCACCATGCTGCCTGCGTTGATGCACGCTGTTGCGTCGCAGGTGCGGCGGCGCGGCGGCAACGCCGCTTGCAATGCAGCTCGCGTCGATGCACACCGGCGGGGGAGGTGCAAATGGCGCGGCGTCCGAGGCGGCGGCGGCGCTGATGCAGCAGCTGCAGCTGGGCGCGCAGGAAGGGACGGGCGGCAGCAGCACAGGCGCTGGGGGTGGCTCGGATGATCCAATTGAGGACTGGTGACGAGCAGAACGCACCACAACTCGCAAGACGGCCCAGAGGCAGCACAAGAGGCCGAGCGGGGCTGCGCATACACGCACAGATGCAACGGCATATGGAATGCTGTTGGGAGCCACAATGTTTTTTTCGCTGGCTACAGAATATTTGATGCTTGCGCCAGATGCGCTGGATATTGGTAGATGCAGAGCTCTAGACCACCCCAACTCAGGCCCGTATGTACAAACGTTACAACCGGGTAGAGCGCTTCTGAACCCCGCTCGGGGGGGGCCCTGGCCCTTTGGCTGGCCGGCCAAGTGTAAACAATGACAACTAGGGCAGAGCGCTGACTCTTTGCGTCATGGTGTGTCAATTGTCATCCCCTCTTTAGGGAGCAGTCGACTGGCTCCGTGCTCGAGCATAATGATTCCGTCTGCAACCTTCATCACACCTGTAATCAACAGACTTGTTGCCGGCGCTGTAGGCGGGGCCTTCCCGGGTGCCCACAGCATCCCACTGCCCTTGCAGTGCCCTGCGCTTGCGCCCAGCTCGTGCCTTGAGCCTACTGACTAGGTGGATGCAGCCAATAGCGGACTCGCCTTGCACCCCCCATGCTTGGAGCAGTGCTTGGAGTGCCTTTGGTGCCAGCCTGCAAGTCCTGTGTGGACTGGGGATGCAAGCATGGGCTGATAGGCTGCTCACACTGCAGTGTTTTGCTTGCCTCCCTGCTGTGTGATCCATTGCGGTCAATGGGGCGGGTCTATGGTACACATTGGATTACAGTATTGCACGCGGTGTTTGTGCTGCCTTGGCGCACCGTGGGAAAGTCGAGCCGCTGCAGAGGCATGACACGAGGTGGAGCGAATGCATATGAAGCACTTGCGTGCATGGCATGCAGATAGGATGAGTCCAAACATGATGATCACGTCCATGCGCCGGCCTTGAAAGGCCCAATTTATGTACAAGCCCTGTGATTATGGGTACGATGCGGCTCATGCACTAGGTCAATTGTCCTGTAATTTGGTGAGTATAATGTGTGCGTTGAACAGCGGTAGGCAAGGTGGTGGAGCACCACTCTACAGTGTGTTATGTACAAGGCCAGAGCCACCAAATGGCTGCCAGGCCAACTGCAGCAACAATTCTTGTCAACAGCTAGAGCTGCAGGGAGGAAGCCCCCCGCAAACACAGCACAATGAGCGATGAAAATGGAAAAGAGAGACACCAGCACGCGCTGGCGCGGACATCGGTTTGCTAACCATGGCAGACCATGGCAGTGTATGCGTGCAGGCAATTTGGAGGTCATGGGACGATGCAGCGCGTCACTCACGGACAGCCAGGTTGTTAACCAAAGTAGGGCTAGGGACGCACAGCTGCGCGCTTGTGCGCAGGTGCATGACGCAGTGCATGAAGAGGGTCATGCAGTCAGAGGGGCAGCGCCCCGGATGATCGGGGGGGGGGGACATGCAGTGGAAAGAGAAGCGGGTTTGTACGCGAAGGTCATGACGATGCGTAATGCGTATGCGGGATGCAGGTCAAGCGCAGGCTGAGATATGGGTGGCAGCTACAACACCCAAACGCTTAGCTTCCCACGGATGGCGGCCGCAACTGAAGACCACAATTGGTCGGTGTCCATCAGGGTCAAAGCATCATACAACAGCTGTGTTCAAGTGCAACAACAGCTCAACCGGCGATCGCCTTAGTAGGCAAGACAGCGAAGTCCATGAAGCAGAATGCGGAGATGCGTGTCGAGCGCGTGCGCGGACCGAGGGATCAGTTGGCAATAAATTTAGGCTGGCCGTTCACACCCAGCAGTGCACGGCTGGCATGCCAACGGCTCTCGGATGAAACACAGGGAAGAGGGCACACAGTCCTTACCCTTTACCAATGCTGCCACGTTGTGTTGAGGCGGCAAACAATTTTGAAACGCGCAGTCACAGTCTGCCGAACTCAAGCCGTATGGCCATGGAGATTTAAGAACAATGAAGGCTTCTCACGAGAATCAGGGGCGGACAGATCGCTTCGTGATGAATGCGCACGTACGCGAGGTGGAATGCGCGACTGAGCGCTAGAACAAGCCCAGATAAGAGGGTACCAATTGACGACTCTGCGGTCATCCACAGTAACGTCCCTGGCGCTGTATGCGTGTTGTATGCGGCCATGTGCGCAGCGTGCATGCGCTTGACAGAGCGGATGACACCCAGCAGCGGCAGCGCGTTGCACGCCAAGGCACGGGATTCGATCGCTCCTCAACATATGATGGGCTCACATAGCGGTCCTTCAAAGGCTGGAGCTCAGTGCTCACGAGACAATCCAGCATCGAGCAAGGCAGTGCTTGCAACACGTGCGATAAAGCGCGTCCGCGCGTCATACAGTGCGCGGACAACGGCAGTCACAAAAGCCTCCCCGTCTGTATTCGCTGTATGAACAAGTGAGGAGCAGGGGAGGAATGGGGTACATACGGATGGGCAAAGGCTTCTCGCAAGCCGAGGAATTGTATCGGCAACGCCACGAGAATCCCAGCACATCAGTTCGTGACCGACTGGGGAGGGGAAATGAAGATTGGAGGGATGAAGTGAATAAGCGGCCAATCGCGAAGCGCGCAGAAGCCCTTGTGGGGTTGGACAAAGCACAGCACCTGAGGCACAGTGTTTGGGGCCAGCGCCTGCCTCCACTGTCCTGCCCCGGGTGGGTCTTGGCCGAAACGGGGCACGACATACAGTCTCGTATTCGCACGACGAATCCCACAATGCATTGATATCCGACCAGCTTCCGCTGACATATATGGCGGACTCGTATGCGCATCGTATACCCATTATGCATGCATTCACACGACTGCTTGTACGCAAAGCATTGGAGTGATGTGCAGGATACAAGACTATTTGATTCTGGAGCCGGCTCGAAGCCACTCCCAGGCTGTGCAGTGTCGCACGCGTGTGGCAGCGCTTGCTGACAGGCAAGCACCCCGCCGCTTGGCAGTATGTACGCTCGGCCTAAAAACAGTGCACGCAGCGGGTGCCGGGAAGCGGGGGGACAGACGAGCACTAGATTACTGTGCATGGCATGTAGAATCATTATGTGTGTTGGCCAGGGGATCTGGGGGGAATCGGGTCCGCCGCTCGCTGGATTGCGTGCAACGCAGGGGCACAGAGCCGTGAAGCATGCGGTACATCGGCAAGCCAAGGGCATCGAAAGCGACTGCAGGACATGGCCTGAGCTTTAGGTGCAGTGACAACATGTACACTGAAACAACTATTGAAATTTGTTGTTAAGACTGGCAAGGGGGCGAATGGGCTGCGGGGAATTGGAGCAAGGATAAGCGCGGCAGGAGCTGCTGAATGCGTTGGTGGGGCGAACCCATATTGTGCTATTCCACCCCAACCTGCATTGGTTCCCAACCGCTAGTGGGAGTAGTGTGCCGCAGTGGGCAACACGCAACAGCGGTTGCTATTATTCCTGGGGACAAACCCAACTGCATCGTGGATGATGCTAATCATGCCATACAGGTAAAACGTCACTACGCAACGACAGGTGCTTTTGAGTTGCTACCACCTGTCATGCCGGTCATCGCATGAAACGCTTGCTGCAAAGCCAAGCGCATCGCTGCTGAAGGGTGCGAGGGGGTAACCAGCACTGCTTTCCCTTCACGCATCATCCAGCGCAAGGCTGACAAACGCAGCGCGCGCCGCGTGGGCCGCTGAAGCCTCCTCCCCCCTCGCGCTGCCTGGCGTGCCCGGCCTGCCCAGGCTGCTGTTGCGCCTCAGCGCCGGCGCGTGCGCCGCCAGCGCCGCCGCCTGCGCCGCGGCGTTGCTGTTGCTGCGGCTGAGCCGGCTCACGGTGCTGCCGCCAGCGGCCGCGAGCTGGCCACGGCTGCTGGATCGTGGGGGCAGGCCCAGTGGCCCGTCCTGCTGCACGTACAGCACCGGGCTGCCGACATCCTCCTGAGCGTCGATCGGCACGCTGCGCGATTCCTTCAGGGACGAGCTGCGGTGAGACGCACTGAGGCGGCGCGGCGCCGTGGGCGTCTCCGCCGCCGCCGGCCGGCCGGCGCTGCCGCAGCGCGTGAGCGTCATGACCGCCTGCCTCGCCGCCGCCGCCTGCTGCTGCTGCAGCAGCTGGTAGGTGGGCGAGGCGAACACGACCGGCGCGGGGTCGTACGCACCGCCCTCGGAGCCGGTAGCCATCGCGTTGGCGCCGCCCGCGCTTCCCGTGCGGGGCACGCGCACGTTGCCAGCGACGGTGGGCGACGCCATGCCGTCGGACGGGGTGCCAGCGCCGCCTGCGCTGGCCGTGCTGCCGTGACGAGGGACGTGCGTCCAGTACGGCGAGCCCGCGCTCGGCGCACCTGTTGGCCCCGCCAGCGGCATCCCAGGACCCGCGCTGCCGGCGCTCAGCAGGCTGCCGCCGCAGTCGCGCCGGTGCGGCGGGCTGCCCACGCCGCTGCCGAACGGCGACTCCGCGCCACTGCCGCGCACAAAGCCCATGAGCACGCCGCTGCCGCTGCCGGCCGAGTTGAGCATCACGCCTGCAGCCGCCGCCGCTGCCGCCGCGCCTCCGCCGCCCGACGCTTGCAGGTGCAGGCGGGGCGACTCAGTCGCGGAGCCCATCGTAGCCTCCCTGGAGGCGGCCGCCGCCACCGCGACCGCCGCCAGTGACGCTGCCGTGAGGCGCAGCGGCGCGGGGCTGGGCAGCGGCAGCAGCGCCATGCCGGGCTCACTGGGCCGGGCGCTGCCCGCGCCCTCCTGCGCCTCCAGCACCATCGGCAGCTTCGGCGCGGAGGACGCCTTGAAGGAAAAGAACGGCGAGAGTGCCACGAGTTCGTCGCTGCTGCCGCCCCCGCTGCTGCCGCCGTGCGCGCCGGGAGACGGGATCTGGCGCGGAAGCGACGCGGAGTGCGGGATGATGTGGGCGGTGGCGGCGGGTGTGGTGGGGGACATCGTGCCGGGGTCGGACAGGCCCGCTGCGGCAAGCGCCTCAGGGCTCGACGCAGCGTTGCCGAACCGGGGGTCGCCGTTCACAGCACCGCCGCCTGCTGCGGCCGCGCCGCTGTGGCTCATAGACCCGCCTGCACCACCGGTGCTGTTGCCCAGCTTGTCACCGCTGATAGGCCCGCTGTACGGACTGTTTGGACCACCCAGGTTGTTGTCCACGTCGGTTCCGGAGCCGCTCCCACGGTTGGAGCCCCCGCCTCCTCCCGGCCCGGCACCGCCGCCGCCGCCAATCGTGTTTATGCCGTTGTCGGTGATCCGGCCGAAGCCGGCGTCGCTGAGCCGGCGGCCGGTGTCGCTCATGCGCTGCCGGATGGAGAGCGTACGAGCCTTGATGACCTGGCGCGACTCGTCGACGCGCTGCGAGATGCGCGCGCCCATGGTGATGGCGGTCGCGAGCACGGGCGTGATGGTCTTGCGCACGCGGGAGTTGACGACCGAGGGCTGCAGCGCGGCCTCCACCTGCTGCCGGATGCTCTTGCCCGTCATGCCACGCAGCTGCGAGTTTAATCACGCGCGCAAAGTAGACACGCATGCATCATCAACAAGCAGTATCACAAGCAAGTGCTTGTACCGTGAATTTTAAAACCACAATCACCACAGCACACAGCGAACAGCTCATGCTCTTTCCCCCATGTTTTATGTCCGGTACTGCTTGTGGCATCATGCTTACCAGGTACGGGTCTATGCCAACCGACTCCACCATCTGGTGGAAGTACGACACCACGATCTGGTACAGGAAGACCATGATCGTGCCGGTGTTGACGATGATGATGATGATCGACACCGCCTGCACAGGAGGATGGCATATGGCAAGCCAAGGCACACATCGGCATGGGCAAATGCTATGATTGAACCTGACACCCGGGACGTGGGCGCCGCGCCAAAAGCAGACGCAGGTGAACATTCCGGCTCGTGTCAACGATTGGGTGTGGACCACAACCACAATTCACTCAGTCAATTGCATTGTGTAGCATATTGTGGGGTTTGTTGGCACAGAGCAGGTCTCGGCATCGCCTAAATTCAGGACGAGCGGGCAATGCACAGCATCGCATGCTCCAAGTAAGCCGTTGATGATGTGACTGATGCTCTCACCATGGCGCCTCCGTCGCTCAGCGGCTGGTCTATGAAGAGCGCCATGTACAGCGTGAACAGCAGCACCACCAGCTGCATCTCCTCAAGCATGTTGGTGTACCGTCTGCGGTACGGCTTGAGCAGCAGCTGCACCATCTGCGGTGCAACAGCAGTACAAGCAGTGCAAGCCACAGCCACTGTCAGCCAGTGATCCACCACTCAGGCGTCGCCTTGCTGAGCTTCGATAAAATAATCTGCTCGCTTTGCACTGAACCCTCCAGCATCTTTGAGTGGTGCACAGCTGAGCCGCTCGAACCAACACAGCACAAAACAGATGAAATAGGCGGCAGGCAGACAGGCAAGGCACATAGACAGACACGAGTGTGCTATCACTGCTAATGCCCGCCTGCTCACTAGCGCGGTGGCGATGACCAGCATGGTGAAGAGGACCTGGAAGGTGGAGTCGAACTGCGGCAGCGTGACCAGCGCCGCCACCGCAAACTTGCGCAGCATCACCAGCCCCTCCCACCACGCCATCCTGCGCGCACAGCGGGGTATGCGCAGCAGCAGGCAGACGCACAATCATTAGGCATGCGCACACCAACCCTTGGGGCAAATCAGTTTCAATAGATACTGGTGTACCGGTATATACTCACAGATCATTCATAATACACATCCGCACACCATCACCCCGTCCATACACTCAATTCCAAGCACAACTTGCGTCAGTGCAGTATACAATACTTGAAGCGTGCGTTTGGTACAGCGCCCTTACCCTGGCATGTAGTCCTTCATGTAGTAGTCGGTCATGTCGTCGGTGAAGCTCACGGGCATGCAGCGGCGCCCGAGCGTCAGCAGCATCACCGTGAACACCGGCCACCCCACCGCGATGAGTAAGAGGCCGGTGATGCCCAGGCCCAGCACGAGGTTCATGTGGTAGCCCTGGAAGCACTGCTGCTGGTAGTCGTAGTTCCAGTACGTGCCCGTGTGCAGGCCCATCGCGACCTGCGGCGCACGCAGCAATGCAGGCACGCAGCAACATAGGCACGCAGCCAGGCAAACAGGCAAAGGCAGGAGGGGCTTTGCGCGCAAGAACTGGACTAGGAATTGCACGCCGCCGCGCCACATGGGCAGCTGCCTATCATGGTCGCACAGTGACGCACGCAATGGTGCCGGGTCGGATGACGACCTGGCAACAAGCGACCTATTGTTGCCATGAGTCTGACATGGCCCGCACACACTAGGCTGAAAACAATCAGCTCAAGGTTTTACCAGCTGCTGCCATTGCCTGCTGAGTGGGCCGAGCTCAGACACAGTGGGGACAGGCAGTGCACAGTGTCATGAAGCGTCACAAAGCAGCTCTGGCTGGGCGCCACCTGGATTGCCTTATGCGTGACAAACTGCCTTTGCATCATTCCATCCTGACATGAGTGGTTACACAAAGGAACCAAATATTCTGGTGCTCACCGCAAGTGGGTTGGCATTGGCCTCCACGTCAATGGGCGTGCACACGAAGAGCGAGAGCAGCGCGGCGACGACCGAGGGGTAGCAGAAGAACATGCAGGTGATGAAGGTGATGGACAGCTGCTGCGCCACGTTGCCCTTCAGGTACTCTGCCACCGTCACCATGTGGACCAGGAGCTCCGGCTGCTCGCGCTTGATGCGGAACCTGAGCCACGACAGAGCAGCGCAGCACACAGCGACAACACGCACGCAAGCAAAACCAACTTGATGCTTAGGAAACCAGGATGACAGCGTAGCGCACAAGAACAGATCGCACAACTATGATGCTGAGGTGCCGGGACGGGATGGCTGGCGGCACGAAAACGAGCCTGTCGACCATGCGGTCATTAATCCCACCCGCAGTACAGCAGCGCGGTATGAACTGCAGTACAAACTGCAGTACAAGTGCAACCCACCTGTAGTACAGCACGTACGCGATGTCCAGCAGGACGACGCACGCGCCCAGGCCGACGAAGAGGTAGAAGGGCGCAATCACGGAGAGCACTTCCACCCAGCCGGCGCGTGGTAGACCCGCGACCTCGTCAGGCATGGAGCAGTCCAGGGAGACCAGGGAGGATGGGTAGGAGGAGGATTGCTCCGTGAGGTGCAGGAAGTTGGTGATGAAGCGCGGGTACAGCAGCGGCAGGTTGTTGAGCAGCGAGAGCACCTGCATGCGCGAATTCGGGGGCACACCACACAGCAGGGGAGGCGGCCAGGAGGGACGTTTGGGTCAGCTTTCACTATCAGGCGAGGCGATCGAGCGCGTTGGGGGGAAGAAAGGCGTGACGAAAGCGTAGGGGCAGAGGGTTCAGCTCGACTAGTGCACAGCTTGTTGTGCTGTTGCAAACACAGCGCAAAGCGGGCAGTGGAAGAAGAACGGTGCAGGCAGGAGAGGCAGCCGGTACAGTCCTGATGCGGCAGCATCCCGGAACTACCGCCGTCACGCACGATCATCCTGTACCGCATTCAGCACGGCTCACTTGCTTGCCATGTGTCAACACATAACACACACGTCGACATGCGCACCTGGATGTAGCTCAGCATAATCTTAATGATCGTTGAGTAGCGGCTCTTCTCGTGCGATACGGTGGACACGCCCTCGCTCATCGCCGTCCCGCTGTGGCTCACGCGCTGAGACGTGCACCCCGGCGCGCCCGGCGCCAGCATCCCGCCGCCGCCGCCGCCCGCGCCGCCCGGCCCGCGCATGTCCAGGTGGTTGGCCAGCAGCGCGCGGGCGCTCGCGGAGCGCATCTCCAGGCCGTTGATGCTGCGAATGGAGTCGGCCTTGAACAGCATGCCGCGCTGGCTCAATCGCGGCTTCAGCTCGCCCGGCGCACCGCTGCCGCCGTTGCGCTGCAGGCTGCCCTGTGACGCGAGGTGCATACGGCGCGAGCTGGATGACCGGAGGTCCACCATCCCGCTCGTGCTGTAGCCGCGCTGCGCGCCGGGCGGACCAGAGTTGCCGTTGAGGCTGTCGCACGTCGTCAGGCGGCGCGAGCCCGAGTTGGGCAGGCCGCTGCCCCCGTTCTGGCCGCCGTTGTTGCTGTTCACGTTGATGCTGGGTGCCCGCGCCAGCGCAAAGACGGAAGGCAGGGAATCGGACTTGCCGAGGGTCAACGGCCGCCCATCCGCCGACACCGCCACTTTGCCGAAGCTTGGTCCGCTCGCGGGGCCCGCGTTGGCGGCGGCGCTTGCCGTGTTCGCACTGCCGCCTTTCATGGAGGGGCTGCCCGTGAGCGCACCCCGGCCGAAGCTCGCGGCGGTGGGCAGGCCCAGGCCCGCGTTGCTGCCCGGTCCCCCGCCAGCGGTGCTGCTGCCGCTCAGCTGCGTGGTCAGCCGCCTTCCTGCCCCCGGCCCGCTGCCGCCGGCAGACGCTGCAGGCGTGCCGGCGCCCTCAACCGCCTCGTCGTGAGACTCCTCCGCGGACTCCGCGACCGCGCCGCACTGACCGAGCCCCGCGCCCATCTTGCTGCCCGAACCCGGCCCGCCAAACTGGCCGTTCGCCCCGTCCAGCGGCGGCGCCGACGGCATCGACCCCGCCATCATGCCATTGAAGCTACGTGAGAATGCGGGCAGCGGCGGCTGCTCCCCGATCACGATAATCCTTGGCGCGGTGCGGC
>BDDA01000342.1:93248-117575 GCA_001662385.1 Chlamydomonas asymmetrica | reverse complement strand
GGTGCGCGTACAGCCGCGCTGTATCGCTCATCCACCATGCCAACATCCACAAGAAAGCGGCACACTTTGTACGACCAGCATGTGGTGTCGTGAGCCGACATGCTAGGCCATTACAGCATGTGTCCGTCCCTGGCTTTATGTACATACTGTATCACTACAGGATATAGCTGCGGGGTCGTAAGATGGCAGTGGGGTGTTCCATGCAAGCGCATGCAACGCCTGCAAGCATGGGTGGTCCAGCCCCCGTCACCTAGCATTGTGCTTCAGCACTGTCCCACCCGCGCACTTGCGTGCGCAAATGTTAGTTGGGCATCAGCAGTTGCCCATCATGGTGTCTTATTCCTGTTCACATGCCATTTGACCATGATGCCCGGATGATGCAGCAACGTACTGGTTGGGGTTGTGGGTTCACGATGCGTGTTCGCAGGCTGACGCGCGGCGCGTGCGCATGCCTCAGGCGCTGCAGCCGCAAGCCCCCCTGCCTCCCATCAAGGCCCCCGCCCCTGGTCCCGACCCCTTTGGCGCGATGGCCGAGAGCATGGGCTGGAAGATGGAGCGGGGGCTGCTCATGCGGCGCATTGCGGACCTGGAAGCGCAGGTGTCTGCCGCTGGGGCGGCCGCAGCCGGGTCTTCTGCCCCCGCTGCTGAAGCAGGTGTGGGCGCATCCGGCAGTGCAGTTGATGCGGACAACGGCGAGCAGCCGGTCTCGGGTCAAGGGAGGAATCAATCAAGCAGCCGCGAGCTTCCGCGCGGTGCAGGCGCAGCGGCCGCCGCGGACGATGAAGAGGTTGCGGCGGGCGCCGGTGGTGCTGGCGCTGGCGGCGCCGACCATCTGCTGGCGCTGGAGCAGCAGCTAGAGGCGTCCGGGAAGCACCTTCGGGAGGTCACGGTGAGGCGCCAATGGGTCAGGGCCGTTTCACACTAGGGGGCAAATTGGACATTTGACCCCACAATGACATGCAGGTGGGCAGTCCTCTTAGCATGGTGTGACAGGAGCTGTTTCCGAACCTACACGCGGCAACCAGAACAGTGGCGGGCTCCTATGGACTGTCGGGCTTTTGCAAGTGCACACCTGCATGCGCCAAGCCTGCCCCGGCTTACGATAGGCAGGAACAACCTAATTGCCTGTGTCAACACCTGGTGTGCGAGGCGTATGGCGCCTTCTGCTGGTTGTGCATTCAGTGTATATGGCATGCTCGGCTTTCTGCCCACAGCCTCACCCCCTCATCATGCCGCTCACCGCCTCGCCGCTACTGCGTGCATGCGCAGGCTGAGCTGGCAGCGCTGCGGGGCCAGCAGAGTGACGCCGGGCAGCTGCTCGGGGAGATGTATGTGCACATGGAGGTGGGTGGGATCGCACTACAGCACTGTACATCTGTACCGCAGGGCAGGACCCCCCCTTCAGTTGGCTTCACCAGCACAAGCTGCTGCACGGTATGAATCCTACGCAGCACTGCACCGCAAGCCTTTTTCCATTCAAAAGCCGCGGGGACTCGCACTCCGTGATTGGCTGATGAGTCATTGTTGAGTCGTGCTGTTCTGTGCTGTGCTCGCTGCCGCGTGTGGGGGATGTCGTCGTCGTTGTGTGTTCTGCGCATGGTGGTGCCAGGCGCTGGTTCAGGCCAAGGAGGGCGCTGTGAAGGAGCTACAGGCGGAGCGCCAGCGGCTGAAGGACAACCAGGATCAGGTGCGTGTACGGTGCCCACACGCGCCTTGGCCTTCCGCATTCGGTCTGGTTACCGTATCATTTTCCGGCTGCGGCCAGGCGCAGCGCGGTTGCCCCTGTACCTCACCATGAATTGCCTGACAGACACACTTTACTTGATACTCAACACCCGATTCGGTAAGTCAACAGACCTCTCTCAAGTACTTGTCATGTTTTGAGGGGGCAGCAGAGGAGTGAGGAAAGAGCTTCAGCCCTCAGTCGATGGTTGGTCGCAAAGCGGGGTTATCAATGCACGCATGCATCACCGCGCTGAGCACGGTGCCGTATGTTACATCGCGCATGCTGTGCCGGTGTTCCTGCTGGTGCAGCTATCATCGGCGCTGGAGGAGGCGGACGCGCTGCGCAGCGAGCTCGTCGCCGGCCGCGACCGCGCCGGCCGGTCCTCAGCCGCCGCCACCGCCGCGGCGCGCGCTGAGCTGGAGGGGCTGCGCGAAGAGCTGCGGGCCCTGCAGGCGGCAGACGCGCGGGGCGAGGCGCAGGCGCAGGCGCAAGTGGCGGCAGAGGCCGGCTTGCGGGAGCTGCAGGAGCGCGAGTCCAAGCTCACCGCGCAGGTGAGCACCGAGGAGCACACTAAACACCGCCGTGCATGGTGACGGGCACAACGAGGAGCACGCTAAACACCGCTGTGCACTTACTTGAGTGCGAATGAAAAGGAAACCAGGTTCAACATGTACTGGATTTTTGCGGTGCAAACGATGGATTTTAGTGGTATGTGAGTCCCAACACGCCTGGCGCGTGTTGCTGCATGCAGCTTCAAAAGCGAATGATAGTTTTGCCATCTGGGCGGGTCGGTGAGGCGTCGTTGTCGTGCACCGCCGTGGCAGCCGCACCTGCTTTGAAAACAGACGTAGTGAAAACGCCGTCGCTGCATGTACTGTACAGTGCCGTACTGGTATGTCACTGTGCCCACACCGTGCTGCGCTGTGTGCGTGTGGGGCTGCGGTACGCTCATGCAGGTTTCGGAGCTGCGGGCGGAGCTGGGCGCCAAGTCGCAGACGCTGGCGCTCATGGCCTCACAGCTCAGCAACCTGCAGCAGGACCTGCAGGAAGCACAGGTGAGGCACCAAGACGGAGACTGACCCATTGAGCAGAGGACGGTGCGCATCCAGACACCACCTCGTTGGTTTCCCGGTGCCATCAAGGCATTCCCGTACAGTTCAGTTGCACACATCTGCTTGGCTGGGACAAGGCTGGTACTCCCAGTGGCCCCGTAGCACTGCACCAGTGTCCTCGTTGATTTTGCAACGTATGCTTGATTTGATGTGCTGACCTGCTAGCAAGCTCGGGATCGCTGTGGCGCAACATACAAATGCAACTGTAACTCATGCGTCAGCACGGGGCGCCTTGGGGCCATGCAGTGTGATTCCAGCGAGGCTGTGCAGTGTGCACATGCGCAAGCAACAGGGCTGCACCTGGCGATGGCGAGCGAGGTGTCTTGCATGATTTGTGCACATATGATGTGTGGTGATGGTGGGGGGGCGCGCAGGACCTGCTGGCGGCGGAGCGCTCCGCTCGCGCGCTGGCGCAGGAGCAGCTGAGCAGCATCCGCGCCGACGTGGACGCCACCGTGGATCAGGCGGAGGGGCTGCAGGCGCAGCTGGCGGCGGCGGAGGCACGCGCAGAGGCGGCGCAGTCCGCCCTCGCAGATGCGCAGGTAAGCGCCTCGCCCCGCGTGAGCGAGCGCCCTCACTCGGCGAATGTGTGTGTCCACCGTCTGTGCAGTGCAAGTGTTGAGGATGTTGTTTAGGCTGTGTGTGGGCCCTGCCTGGACAACTGAAGCGCGGAGTGCGCCGCACGCCTGACCAATGGCGCCGTCGCACTGGTGGTGGAACGTCCTGCTGGCCGTGTGTAGTTTGCATTGCATTCCGCACGCCTGTGTTTGATACTAGGATGCATGCTGTTTGGCCGCCATGCTCCTGGTGTAACACAACATAATCGCACAATATTCAATGCTTGGATGCATGCAGATGGCGCAGCTGATTGCTGAGGAGCGCTACAGGGAGGCTCAGACGGCAGCAGCAGGCGCAAAGGCGCAGGTGAGCCCTTGGCAGCGAGCGCCCCTGCGGAACGCCTTATCGGTCGTCGCCCCGCTCTGCGAGCTCACGTGCTGTAGGGGTGTGAGCGCAGTGTTGCACACCGTTTGGTATGGATATGTTATACACACGGGCCGTCGGGATTAGGCACCCGGCAATCTAGTATTTTGTTATTTTGGGCAGTTTTTAGGACGCCCATATGCTGCATCGCGGGCTGGCACCAGCACCACACCAAGGCAGATATTCCTGTGCGTGTGTACAGTATGTGTGACCCCCGCCATGCCCTAACCCGCCGCACCTTGAAGTGACCCCTAGCGGCTCAACGCCTGACTGCTTCCTGGCTGTGCAGGCTGAGGACCTTCACCAGGAGCTGGCGGTGATGCGTGAGATGCTGGATGAGTACCGGGGAGAGGCCTCAGAGGCGGACGTCATGCGCCAGGTAGGCACTACTAGGCAGGCAGGCGGGCATAGCACACGCATGCACGCCAGTTGCTGAACAATGCCGCACAAAATTTGGCACCATTTTCAAGCCGTGAAGCGTGAACACTTTCGAGTTCTTCCAGCGGCTGTCACCAAGGCAGCGAGGTTTAAGCATCAAGTGTTGAGCTGAAGATGGGGTTGGTGGCCTGCCATACGCCGCGGATCTATGCGCTGGGCCTCAGACCTTGCCTTGAGCCGCGTACACACCCATAACTGGGAGTTGCAACTCGACCTTGGCAACGCCTTGTGCGGCAGCAATGCCTGTAGCCTGTAGGCCACAACGCGGGCACCGATCTAATGCGGTTAAGAGTGGGGGAGGGAAGGAGGGACGCTTGGAGCGTCTGGCATCTGTGTGTGTGTGAGAGTGTGTGTGTCATGTCACGTCACCCTGAGGCCATGTGCATGCTGAGCACGCTGCAGGCGCTAGAGGCCAGCCAGGACGAGCGCGGCCGCCTCTACGAGCAGCTCAGCCAGGAGCGCGTCGCGGCGCAGGGCGCTGCTGCCAGCGCGCAGGCGGCGCTGCAGGCGGAGGCGCTGCAGGAGCAGGCGCAGGTGCGGTTGATGAGCAGGCCCCCCGCATTCAGAGCCCCTACATGCGTTCTGGGGACCTACTTCGGCGGCACCGCCGCCGCCTCCAACAATTATCTTCAACGCATGTTTGTTCACCGTGCCCCTGGTTGCACATAAAGTCATAACTCATAAGCCATATGGGGCGGTGTTGTGACGCACGCTGGACACACACACGCATGCGCCTCGTGCGCTGCAGGCTCACGTGCGGGCGCTGCAGGCGCAGGCGGCTGAGCTGCAGGCGGCGCTGGGTGAGGCGCAGGCGGGCCTCAGGGCCGCGGACGCGCAGGCGGCGCAGCGCTCGGAGGAGTGGCAGCAGGAGCGCCATGACCTGGCCGCCCGGGCAGCGGAGGCCACCCACGAGCTGGCACGCGTGCAGGTGCGTGTCTGTGTGCTTGCGAGGCATGTGGGTGGGGATGAGCTGCCCATCGGCAGTTCGATTAACTATCAGAGGACAGCACAGTTTGATTTTCCGCATGATCCAGGCGATAACGATGGGATCATGGAGTTGATTGTGGTGACGAGTCATCTCAGCGCGCTGCGCTTGTGTATGTGACGAGACGTGAGCAAGAGCTGCGATTGCTCTGTTACAATTTTACATGAATTCTTCCTTGCCTTGCCTGATGGGGCTCATATGCAGGCGGAGCTGCTGCGTGTTGAGGAGCGTGCGGCGGCGCAAGAGCTCGCGGCGCGGGATGCAGTGGAAGCCGCAGCGCTCGCGCGTGCCGCCGCTGCGGACGCCGAGTCCCGCCTGGCGGGCTACAAGGCTCAGGCGGGACACCTGCTGGCCGACGCACACGCGCGAGTGGCGGCCCTGGAAGCCTCCCAGAGCGCTGAGCCCCTTACGCCAGACGCTGCCCCCGCAGCTGTTTCTGCGCCCACCGCTTCCGACAGGTCATTGATCGTGCCCGTGGATAGCACATTGACAGCAGCAGCGACGGAGGTGGTGCTGGGGCTGACTGCAGGGCAGGTGAAGGAGCTGCAGGAAGTTGCTGAGCAGCTGGCGAGCGAGTTGGAGGAAGCTAGGCAGCAGCTGGTGGACGAGCGGCGGCGCGGGCAGCAGCTAGAGGCGCAGGCGGCAACGCTGCGGGAAGAGCTCCAGGAGCTGCGGGGCAGCCGGCAGCAGCAGCAGCACGCAGAAGCCGATGCAGATGCAGAAGAGGTTCCAGAGGAGGACACCGTGCGTGAGGCGGAGCTGCGAAACCAGATCGAGGACCTGCGAAACCAGCTGGAGGAGATGCAGCGGCAGCAGCAGCAGGAGGCAGGCCAGCCCTTGCAGAAAACGTGGTCTGCATCTACGCGCGAAGCCGCGGTGACAGACTCTGCATCGTCTGTGACCACTTTGCTGTCGTTGTCCACCGCGGCCACGGTTGCAGTAGGAGCGGCAACTGTGGGTTCCGGCAATGACCAGCAGCAACAGCAGCAGCTGCTGCTTACTAGCGCGGAGGTGTTGCAGCTGCGTGCCGAGAAGCAGCGCCTGGCGCAGCAGTGCGATCATCTGACGGAGGAGCTATCGGCAGCGCAGGTGGGCAGATTTCCTGCTCATTCCGATTCCGGTTGGTGACATGCCAAGCACGTGTGCTGCGTGGTCTGTTGTCATGCTGCGGCCTGAGCGCCCTGCAATGGGGTGGGTTGATGTTTGCGTGAGCCTGGCTGCCATTGCACTGCTGCCAAAGTTCCCCCAGCCTGGTTTTTTCGCGCATCCTTATGCTGACCAACATGCTCGCTGTGCCTGCTGCATATGATGCGCACGCACTGACAGGCGGACCTGGCGCGCATCTCGCAGCCCTCTCCCGCTCACAAGCAACCATCCACAAGCGGCCCAGCAGCCTCAGCAGCAACCCCTGGGCCTGCGGCCGCACACGCCTCACGGCGTGCCGCTTCGCTGCCGCCTGGCGCTGTGAGCAGCGGCGGCGGCAGCAGCAGCGACGACGGCGACCGCCCGTCGGTTGCCGCGGCAGAAACTGAACGGCTGTTACAGCAGCTGTCCGTTTCGGAGGCGGAGCGGTCTCGGCTGGAGGCGCACGCGTCGGCGCTGCAGACCCAGATCCAGCTCCAGGGTGACGTGATTGCTGCCAAGGACCGCACCCTGGCCGCGCTGCAGCAGACAGTAGCGGCGCTGGAGCAGCAGCGCGCACAGGCGCGCACACTGGCGGTGGCCGCTGCCGCCGCGTCGGCGGCGTCGCCGCTGGCGGGTATCTCCAGCGTGCGCACGAGCGTGTCCCTCAGCGCGGGCGCAGCCACCGGCCCGTCGCCCACCGCCGCCTCCCCCTCTGTGCACACTCCCGCCGCCGTTCCTGCTAGCAGTGCGTTGACCCCATTGGCAGCTGCAGGCGCCAGCCCAGCCAGCCAGGGTGTGGCGGGGGTGTCCCCGCTCACGCGCTCGGTGCAGGGAGCGGCGTGGGAGGCGCAGCGCGCTGCGCACCACACCGACGTCGCGCGCCTGCACGGCCTGCTGGCGGACAGTGCGCACGCGATCCAGCGCCTGGAGGCGCAGGTGGCGCGCCTGGAGGGCGTGGCACTGCCACCGCCGTCGCCGGCCATCAGCCCGCGCACCTCCGGACCCGGCCTCGCCAGCAGCGGGTGGGCCGCATCCCCGTCGTCGTCGCTCCCAGCGGCATTACATCAGCAGGCGGGGCTGTCGGCGTACGACAGGCGTGTTTCCACCGAAGGCCGGGTAGGCGGCGGCGTCAGCGGCAGGCTCTCAGCGAGTGGTGGAATGCTAGGCGGGGATGATGTCTATGAGGCGACAACACCGCTGACGGCCGAGATACGGTCCTGCCAGCGAGAGCTGGCGTTGGCGAGCCGGCGGCTACAGGAGATGATGGTGCAGGCAGCGGCGATCGCGTCGTCCCAACGCCCCGCCACCACGCAGCCGTCCACGCCGGCGGGTGGTGGTGGTAACCCGAATTCAGTGAGCGGCGGCGTGTTGTCGCCACGTGGGGCTGGCGGTCCTGCTGAGGAGGTGTCTGCGCTGAGGAGCCAGGCAGACGAGGCTTTCCGTAGAGGCCAGGCGGCGCGCGAGCTGGTGAGTTGCGGGTCATTCGTCAAGGCACTGGTCTCCAGCTGACTTCGTAGGCTTATGACCTGGCCCAGAGTGGACGCCACAATGACACTGGCTTATGTGCCCATGCCTAGGTCTCAAAGCCTAGAACAACACCTTCGGCTCCTTGCCAGACAGGCACGTGCACACGCTCTTGCAGCTTTCCTGGCACCTACGCACCCATCCTGCACAAGCATGCGCACTTGAGCTGATGATATGGTAGCCGGCCGCAGCCCAAGGTTTGCTGAGCGTGCATAGGTTGTACCGTTGTGGCCCGCTCGTGTACCGTAGTCATGTGACAGGCCGCAACCGCCGACTGCCTCACCGTGGCTCCCTCCCCACCCGCCCTGCAGGCTCAGCAGCTGCGTGATCAGCTGGCGGTTCAGGCCGCGGCGCACGCGTCGAAGCTCAGGCAGGAGCGTGCGGCCGTGGAGGCGGCGCGTGTGCGCCTTGTGCGCGTGTTCAAGGTGCGAGGATGGTGACGGCACCGTGGAGGTGGCACGCCATGCGACTCGGTGTTACTTCAAGGGGGTCTCTTGAATTCGTGGTTGCATTTGTGTTGATGCTTCTGTGGTGTTTGCTGAACGGAGGCCTCCTGACGTCCAGATGCCACTGCATGCAACCATGTGGATTAAAGCCTGGCTGCGTCCACTACCAGTGATCTACTACCGATACTGTGAGAATGCCAGAACTGCGCGAAGCTCACTCGTCTGACACCACTCGTCTGACGCGCATCGTCGCCTGCATCGTGGCTGTGTGGCGGCTGCTGGTACCCGCAGGACCTGCGCCACGCGCGCGCGCGCCACCTCACCCTGCTGCGCCTGCCCTTCGACGACACGCTAGCATCGCCGGGCGGCGGGCCGGAGGCGCTGCCGCTGCCTGACCTGGCGGCCGCGCTGGGGCGTGAGGCGGCGGCGGCAGTGGACATCATGGACACGCTTGCGGTGAGGGCAAGGCTGTGTGAGACTGCATGCGGCAGCGGCCATGTATGAACAATTAAGCAATGCACAAGGACAGGGGCACAAGGGCCCTTTTGCCTGTATCGGGGACTCGGTCGACTGTACACCCTGCTGTCCGACAGCCGTGCCTTCCTACGCTAGTGCCTAGCGTGCTGCCCGTGCTGCCTACAGCCTAACCACGAGGAGATTCGCATGGCTTGGCATGGCATGCTGCGCTGTGTTGGCACGTCGCGATCCTGACGGGCTTGTGTGTGCAACTGATTGTGTGCATTGCCTGTTTCCGTCCACGTGTGTGGCGCCCTGCAGGACTCGCTGGCGGACGCGCAGGCGGACGCGGCGCAGGCGCGCGCGGCGGCGGCGGCGCGCCAGGCGGCGCTGGAGGAGGTGCGGCAGCGCGTGGCGGCGCAGGCCGGAGAGCTGCTGCAGTGGCAGAGCTACGCCATGGCCGCGGAGCGCCACCGGGCCGTGGCGGCGACGCTGCAGGTGCGCTGCCTGCTCACTGCACGACCAACCCCACCAACCCCACACTTGCTGAGCTGTTTGCACCCCCAACCATTCTTCACTTGCCTGCACCCATTCGCAGCTGCATATTCTACCCAGCCTAGCATAGTGATGTGTGCATGCAACATACGGTAGCGTGGCCACCTACCGGTACCGGTGGTCGTCACTTGTATGATTGTTGCATGTACTGATCTACGTATGTGCGCGTGCAGGAGGCTGGTGTGCCAGGAGGCAGCGAGGCCGCCAGCAGGAGCCCCGCCAGCGCCGGCGCCAGCGCCACCACCGCCGGCCGGCGCGCCGCCGCCAATGCCACCGCGTCGTCCCTGCAGCTGCCACTGAACAGCGCCGACCGAGCAGCGTCAGCCACGTCGCCCACAGGTGCGGCTGGAGGCTCTCCCTCAGCAAGCAACAGCGCCACCCTGGGCGTTTCCGCATCCACCAGCGGTGCGGCGTCTCAATCTTCGCACCGCGTGCTGCTGCAGCAGGTGGCGGACCTCTCAGCTCAGCAGCTGGAGCTGCGGGGTCAGCTCCGAGACCTGCAGACCCAACACGCGACCGGAACGGGGACGTTGCCAGGCGGGCCTGCATCTGCCTCTGCGGGGCAGCGTTGGGCGGTACCGCGTGCTGATCCTGCCTTTGAGGCAGACCCGCCATCCTTCCTCTTATCCCATGTACCCTCTGCCTCCACAGCAGCTGCATCAGCTGCATCACCGTTTACTGCAGTGAGGGGCCTGACGGGTGGCTCCTTTGCCGCCACCGCCGGCACCAGAAGCGATTACCTGGACCGGGACCTTGCCGGGTCACTCACCAGCCTGGGTGTGATGGCCAGCCCGGCTCCGGCTGCCGTGGCGGCTTACCAACCGAGCAGCAGCAGCAGCAGCAATGGTGGGGTGGGTGCTGTGCAATACAGGAGGTCGTCACCCGGGCACGTTTCAGCTGTGGGAACCGGGTTGGGCGGCAGCAGTGGTGGTAGCGGCGGCGGCAGCCACGCAGCGGCGGCAATGTTCGCGGCGTCCCGTCTGAGCCTGAATGGCATCGGCACTAACTCACCAGCAGGCCCTGCGGGTGTGTCTTCAGCTGCCGACCGCTTCAGCGTGGCTGCTGCACTTTCCGGCGGCGCAGCACCTTACGCCTCGCCGTCTGGCCTTGGCAATGGTGCCAGCACAGGTGACAGCGGGTACGGAGGCGGGTACGACTCATCAAGCAGAGGCCGGTCATCATCCTATGCGTCTCCTTATGGGGTTTCTCGTGCAAGCGAAGCTGCAAACGCCGCCACCGCCACCGGCCATGTAGGCGGGAGCAGCAGCGGGAGCGGAACGTATCCGGCAGGTGCTGGCAAGGCAGCCGGTAGCAGTCTTTATGGTCTGGGCAGGGACCCCAAGCCGGAAGGGCATTGGAGCCTAGCGTCCCCGTACGCGTCTCCTCAGCCTGTGCGGTCGCCTTCAACCTCCCTCACCCCTTCCCAAGGCGTTGCCACATACGCCGGGTACACTGGTGGCTTGCAACAGCAGCAGCATCTGAGCGGAGGCAGCGCCGCTGCCCCGGGCATCAACGGAGGGGGCCCAGGAGCGGCAGGCGCAGGCGGCGCGGTCGGGCAGCGGCAGACAACACGCAGCGACCTGCCTTCCCGATCGTACTACACAACGCAGCGATAATGACTCGTCTGCAGGACTGCTGCTGCGTGTCGTGACCTGTACTGTACTTGACTTTGAGTGATCGGTGCGAAACCAAGCATTTGCGGCGAGACTGGCACCTGTGACCCACCGTTGAGGACGAAACCCACCCCTGTACACGCGTCTGTGGGCGTATGCCTGCCAGCGATGCCTCCCTCGCATTCCACCCCACTGTCCGGCCCCGTCCAGCGCATGGCGTACCTGGGCAACAGCGATTACAGTGTCCTGCTCTTGCAAAGATACACGGTCTACCTACCGTATCTAGTTTAAGGGGTTGTTTCCACTGAGGTTCAGACCCGGGACTGAGATCCGAGTCTGAACCCAGCAAACACCACCACCGATACTGAGGACTGGTGGAGGATAGGGCTTCGCAGCCTACAGGTCCATTGCATTGAGACCTGCAGGTACATACACATGTGCTCCTGTCGTCTGCTCTGCCCGGTAGCTTGTGCTTCCTCGCACGCACCGATTGTGCAGGTGCATCCCTGTGACCCGAAAGCGATACAACGCGTCGTGCTGGCACGTCATGTGCGTGACTAAACCCTGCTTTATTACTAGGACTGCGCGCGCCACCAATGTGCGTTGTGTGTACCGTATTCCCGCCTCCTTAATTGCTTGTTCGTGCGCTACACTTCATGATGCAAGTCTCACTCTGGGGTATTACCGTATGCAATGTTACAGCGTTGTTACAGTGATCAGCAGCTTTGTAGCCGAACGGCTTATGTTGCCTCCAATGCAGACCGACTGCGATCGGCAATGGCAAGACACTGTGTTACATGACCCTAGACTGCATGCTTGGCTGTTGTGCATGCGCCACTCGCGTGCATGCCAGGATGCTGCACAAACCACTGGCAGGGCTCCCACTTTGGTTTGCTCAAATGCGCACTCTTTGACTTCGTTGGGGCTTGCTTCCCCTCGTGTTCTTTTGACCTGCTTCTATGCACGTGCGCACGACCGTTCCTTGCCCTTGCGCTGCGACCGTTGCCGCCTTTTGCACCCTTGCCCCCTGCATTCCTTACCGCTCTCGCCTGCCATGCGTGTGTGTGCGCGCGCGTGCACGCTCCAACCCCGAGCCCACACACCATGCGTGTATGCTATGCCTGACATACCGCGCTGCCATGCACATGCATTCTCCCGAAAGGCAACACACTGGGCGGGCACGCTCATCCGTGCATGTTGTCTCAAGGACGCATTCTGCACTGCGCGCCCCTGTAAATGATGCTACATGCATTTACGTGTGTGAGCAGCTGCTGCAAGGCGATTGCAGGTGGGGTGCGTCCGTTGTGCATCAATCGGGGCCAAGCCTTAACAGACCTTGCGGCCAGGCAGCTGCTTGCGTGCACTGGCAACACAATGGCCTCCGTTTGTCCTGCACCTGCGTCAGCCCGCCCGCTCAGCACCTGTGGGTGCATATGGTGCGGCTGCGTGGACGAGGGTCTGCATGTTGAGTAGCTGAAGCGTGGGCTGGGGGCCGCTTACGGCGCGGCGACACACATGGTGTGGGGTGCGGCTTGCTGGCGATTCAGGTTGGGCGTCTGGAAGGCTGCCAGGCCTGCAGGTCAGCCTGAGCGCTGGCGGCATGCAGCGGTTTCCAGTGGAGTCATTGCACGGCAGAAAAGGGTTACACAGGAAACTTTGCTGAATGATGGAGAGCGTCAGAATGCACGCTCAAGGGTCAAGTGCTGCCCCGGTGCTGCCTGCAGTTTGCCATGGCTGCCACACGCGCAGAAACGCAACGTGCACAGGCAAGGCACATAGGCAAGTTGCAAGCAAGCAAAGGGAGTTACCACCGTGCATGCAAGCAGGATCGACCCGAATGCATGAGTGCATATCAATGGCGCCACCGTGACAGGCAAACCCAAACAAACACACGGTTCAGAGCTCAGACGTGCACGTTCACGAAGGACACCACCGTCTGTGTTGCTGCCACCAAGCATGCTTCAGCACGCGCGCCACTATTGCAGGCGCTCTTCCAGGCAACCGAGTGCCTGGGCTATCCGGAAGGAAAGGGGCACGCGCCTACTGCTCTGCTGGTCCGTGGACTGGCGTAACAGTCAGGCCAGAGGGTGCAAGACGCTGCCTCACTCTCCCACGCACTGAGAACGAGACCACAACGACCGTGACAGCGTGAGGCGCACCCCAGCGATACCAATCATGGCATGCAGGCTACGGCACAATGTCCAAATGTACAATGCCAAAACACGCGGCAGACGAGTGAGAGCACGCAAGCAGAGCAGGGTGCGCCACACTGCCAGCCCAGAGCGACGTGGCAAAGGCAATGCTGAGCAACCAAGGTATGGCTGCGTTTGTTTGATGGGTCACACACGCGCCCTTTGCAAACCGCGCACTGTGCGTTACGGTGCTCCGTTCTGTTGACGGCAGAACAGAGAGCGCACCTGCACCGGCTTGTCATGGAAAACATGCGCCCTGTGCATGTTGCGGCGTGCACTCATGCAAATCCCGGTGCGCTTGGCAAGGCACGCCAGGCGCACACGCTCACAACCTCGCAACAGGAGACACACATTGCATTGTTTCCATAGCGCCTGAGCGCCCGTCTCTTCCATCACACGCACGCACACAAACACAAACGCACTGCACAAAGCGTCAGGCACTTCAGGCTTCACAAAACACGCGACATTATCACTGACACCGAAAACACTACTGTCAGCAGACACGCCACAGCAGACAAATCATGGAAAGTTGCAAACAGCGAACGAGTACACTTGCGGGGACACGCTTGTTATGGAAAGAAACAGTTGGGTGGATGATGTGTACGCAGGCAGTTGATGAAGGGGTGGGTGGTGATGGTGATGGTGGTGGTGGGTGGTTGGGTGGTTGGGGGCGGGGGGGGAATGATCACAGCCTTTCGAGAGCGTGCGTCATTGGTCCAAAAGAAGCGCACTTGCTGCCAGATGACAAACAGGCAAGCAGTAGGTGTACCCGCTAAAGAATGCGTTATGCAGAGCGAAGCAGGCACTGAAAAGCAAAAACATGTCCAGTTGCTTCTGCTTAATTGAATGATTGTGCACGCGACCATCCCACATTACAGTGGGTGGCGGCTTGGTTACCGTCAGCACCAGCATGGACATACATACATGCGTACGGTGAGGCACAGCAAGCAGTGCACACATACACTGCTTCTGCAGCCTTGGTCGCGCATCAGGGCAGCAACGCTCATTATCATGTCACGTCATGGTATGTGAGGGAGCGCATGGCTCGATTCACTGCGTACGTGCACGGACAGGATCGGTATGCAGCAGGAGCCGGCATCGCTACCGTAGCAGCGCCGCCTGACAGTCGGCGCCTGCAGCGGGGTTATGAGGCATACGATTTATGGCGGTACCGTACTGCGCTCTTAGGCGGTCAGAGCATGAATGACTCGCCGGCAGGGCATACGCAATCAAAGGTAAGTCGGTTGCGGCGATGACAGCGAGATCATTGTAAGCGCGTTTTCGATCGTATGTTGCCAGGCGGGTTCGTTACTCCAACACGCGGGTGTGCTGGTCGCAGAAGCATGCCTGCTAGTACATCAGGCGGCGTAAGGCTAGCTATAGCTTTGCTCTCAGGGTGCGGGGCACGGGCGATCGCGGGCATCGAAAAGGCCACTGGCCAGAAAAGGGCTTCGATATAGGTAGCGGGCGGGCATTGCTTGTGGAATCCAAAAGTGCGCGTCAGGCTAGTAACCACAGCACAGCATGTGAGCGCATGGCATCGCATGACACTCATAAGTGAGAAAAGGGCCCTGAAGTGTTTTGATCATGGAGGCAGGGGATCACTCACGCACTGGCGGCTGGGAGTGCAGCAAGCAGAAAAGAGCGAGGCACTTGAACACGCAACCAGGCAAGGTGTATTCATGTAAAACTGGGGTCGCACACCCCATAGCTAATGTGAATTGGAAAATGAAGGCTGCGTAAAGCCGTGCGTGCGTGTGTGGTGGCATGCTTTGCCGGACCCATCACACGCCCTGCACGCTCGCTGCCACCTCAGCAAGCTGCTGCTGCTACCTTCTATCCAGCACGTGTAGGCGGCTGCTGGGCCTGCAACCTGACAAAGCTGCGGGTCTGGCGATAAACAGACCTGGTTTCGGAGCGGCCCCTGGGGACCCATATCGAGATGCGCCGAGTGGTTCACGTGCGCTGGCGCTTGGCCTCCGGCGTTGCCTTGGACTCAACCTCCTCCTCCTCCTCCGCAGCCGCCGTCTGCGTGCGCTTGAACACCTTGGGCAGCTTGATCTTGAGCCTGAGCGTGACCTTCTTGGGCGCGCTTGCGCCTGCGTCTGCGCCTGCAGCGGGCGTCGGCGCCGGCTGCGACGCGGCAGCAGTGGGCGGCGCGGGCGAGGGTGAGGTCGGCAGCGCGCAGCTTGCCTGCACAGGCGTGGTGGGCGCTGTCGTGGTGGCAGCTGGCGTGGGCGGCGCTGTAGACTTGCTGGCAGCGGCGGTGCGGGTGGTGCGATTGCTGCCGCTGGCAGCCTTCGTTGGCGGCGAGCGCTCGAACCCCGCTTCCTCCCGCCACAGCCCCGACGGCACGTGCAGGCCCGCGCAAAGCAGCCTCGCGACCTCACAGGCTGCCAGCAGGCGCAGCGGAATCCACCAGCGGTTTGCTGGCGCCTTCGTCTGCTTTTCGTCCAGGCGTGCCACGGCCAGCGGCGTCAGCTTCTGCCCGTTGACTGCCGTCGTCGATGCGCCGAGCTCGATAAGCGTCTGCGCCGCCAAACCATACTCGCTCTTCTCAGCGGCCAGGTGCAGGGGCGTGTTGCCGGAGACGTTCTGCAGGTTCAGCTTTGAGCCCAGGCCGTGCAGCGAGCGCAGCGCATACTCAGCGAGCGAGGGGTCCCAGTTCTGCGCCGCGCCATGCACGAACGTGCTCCCGTTTGTGTCTCGCAGGTCGGCCTTGCCAGAGGCCCGCACACCCTGCAGGAGAACCTCCATCGTGTCCTTGCTTGCGGCCATGAACATCCACGGCAGGACGGTGCTGCCGCTGCGCACCAAGCGGAGGATGCGGTCGTTGACTGCACGAAGCGTCTTGTTGGCAGCAGGCGGCCGAGGCTGGGTTGCGCCCAGGTCAGCGCCGCTGCACACATGCACATCCGAAGGCGCACAATCGCATACTGGTCACACAGCGAGGCGCATGCGTATGGCGACCAGGCCAACCAAGTACCCTAGACGCTGCTTTACTTTGCACGCTTGCAATGCACATCTTCAGTTTGCTGTGCAGTTTCTGTATGGATAACGACAAGCAGTTCGGTGTCTGCTGCACGCGATGACGACCGAACCGAAGTGCAACAGTTGCCCAGATAAACCAAGGGCAACGTTTTCCTGTTTGTTGGATAGCAAATCCCGTGCACCTTGGCTGACGCTGCGTGTGGCGAGTGGCGAGTTAGTGTTGTGCAACAGCTCCAACAACCCCAGGTATCACTACCGTGCACACCTGCTTGCATCTGAGCTTGACTTCACTCCAGTCAAGCGTGCAGGGGTTGCAGCGCAGCTCTGCGCTGCACTGTCTTGGCTTGCGCCCCCACGTCCAGGTTCTGAGCAGCAGCCGGAGAGGGGACCCAGAAGCAAACACACACGATTGACTATGAAAAGACACCAGCAGGCTTACAACGTATCAGTCACATACGAAACTTGCAGAAACTTTGCCAGCAACACCTGGCTGGCTTCAGACAAGCCTTGCTGCTCAGCGGTTGCGAGTAACAGTCGACCCAGCGTCGCTGCCACCCAACACCACGCTGGCAGAGCCCCGGCCAAAGGTGCAGCAGACCACCACAGTCCTTCAGTTTTTGCCCTTTCGACCCGCTCAAGTGTGAGGGGGCTCACCTTGCACATGAGCGGAACTGCCATCCTGGGTGCCAGCAACCAGGTTTTGGGTGCCAAAATCGAGCTCAAGCCGACGCACTGCGTGCGAGGGCTGTCCTCCCACTGTGCAAAACTCTAACTCGCCCTCATAAACAGGGGAGTTCGGCGTGTCTGTGGCCACTGGCGCATCCTCAGGAAGAGGGCTGCCAGGCCTGCTGTTGGGAGTTCGGCCCTGTGCCAGTGAGCGGCCGCTTTTCAGCTGCGGCGTCTGCTTATACTCAAAGCGCTTGAAGCCTGCAAACGCGTCGTCCGTCACAACCATTGTGCCTATTTTCCAACAACGACAACCACCAGGGCAAAACTGTAACAGCAGTCCGGAAGAGAGAAGTGCCTGCAACCTTGTAACATGCAACGTGTTGCAAACTCCTATCCTAGAAGCAAACTGGCCCCAAGGCTGGCTTTAAAGCTGCCTCCTATCCTGATGTGCTGGGGACCAGGCATCGTACTGCCGCACGCCGTACTGACGGATGCGGTGATTTTGCATGCCCGTTTGAGAGCACCTTACCACAGTCTCCATATTGCAAATGGCCTTGAGTATACCTAAGGCCTTGCCAGGGTCCAACACAATCCTGAGGAGAGTGGGGACTTGAGACCCATGTCTGCCTTGCTGGCAGCCTGCGCAGTTGACAATTTCCCTGCAAGTGGCGAAAACTGCTCAGTGACTGAAGCACATTCCGCTCGCACCTGAAGCTCACCAGATGCACATATGCTGCTACCGGTTGCACGTGCGCGATTGCGCTGTGAACAAGCCCTGAAAGTTTTATAATGCCGGCCCCAAAGGGCACAAAGCTTGGAGCTGTGAAGCAGTTTGACACACATAGAGTTGGTTTGACTGGCTGGTACACAACACCAGCCACACAGCAGGTGAGGTAGGCAGGACCGGTGGGTACAAAACGTTGAGACTCGCCTGCTCTGGAACCCAAGGCGTGCCTGGTGCCCGGTGTTCCGCCAAACCTGCTCCAGACCCCTTGCATTTGACTGTGAGGATCCGTTGTGAGAGCATTGTCAGCACAGCCGCCAGGCAGCAGTCCAGATTCTAGTGCGCCTGGCAGGCAACGCATGTTCCGCGCACGCAGTACAACGTGCCTTGCAATTATGGCCAACAAGCTGGAGGCGACCCTTCCAGAGCACTGTACTAGCGCGGACACGTATCAACTGTTAGATGAGCAGATTGCCAGCATTTGCGACATGGAATGTGGTAGCATGCTGAAAGGAGGACCTCTGCATTTCATTTGAGAACCATGCTTGTGCTTGCTGCTGCATGCAGTTCAGTATGCCTGTCCATGTACAAGGCCGCATTTACTCATGGCAGGGCCGCAGCTTTGCATCCGTTGCCTGCCGTTCCCGCGGGCCTCGTTCGTTCTCTCGTTCCCACATCCGATTGTCCATCCCTAATTCCCTATCATTGGTGACACCTGACAACTGACCACCAGCCTGGATGCTAACTTGTGCTGGACCTGTGCGTGCAACGGTCCTTGCGGTACTACCTGTCCCAGCACTGCGACACGGCGCCCGCACAGGCACGCATCCTGACATCCCCCTCACCCACATCGTTCAGGAGCTGCGAATTCATGGGCTACTTGCCTGCGCGCATTTGTCAATCTATGTGGGGGGCTCTGCAGGGTGTCAAGGGAGGGGATGCTTACGCACTCGGTGAGTGCGCTGGTATCACAACACGAGATACCGTACGTAGGTCTGTGTCCCAAAAGTGGTACCGTTGCCAAACCCTGGCCACACACTTGAGTCCGAAACCAACCAGAACAAGAAAGCGTCACTCCCGAGCCAAGCATGTCAGCATGTGCATCCGCGAGCTCATGCAAGGGGTAGCAATGGGAACCTGTGCTAAGTTGAGCGCACAGGCAATCCATCCCCGTGCATGTCAACGTGGCTGGCCAGTGGCTACCCTGCCCCGCCCGCACCCCCCCGCATGCGCGCCGCCTGCAGCAAGCCGTCCAGCGAGGTCGGCGCCCACCGATCCTTCACATACGCCCGCACCACGCCCTGCCCCGCGTCCAACACGCAGCTCACGCCCGCGAACGAGTACACCGGCAGGCCCTCGTGCTGCCGCCCGGGGCGCGGAACGAACTCCACGCCGTGCTCCTCCGCAAAGCGCGCTATGAGCTCACGCAGCGTCACGCTGGGCCCCACGCCACCGCCCATCGTCGTCACAAACATGCCGCCGCCGCCGCCGCCGCCGCTGCCGGCTTGGCCATGCGGCATGGAGGATGCGGCAGCAGAGGAGGCAGCCGCGCCCGCGGTGCTTGTGGCGGTGGCGGTGGCGGTGGTGGGCGGGCCGGCGAGGGGCTGGGGCGGGTTGAAGGGCGGCAGCCCGCCGCCGTCCGAGAGCGCCGCGTTCATGAGGTTGAGCGCGTAGTTGAGCTGCGCGCGCACGCGCTCGTGGTCCAGCAGGGACTGGGGCAGCAGCGACTGCAAGCAGCAGCAGCAGTGTGAGCAGAGAGTAGCGGTCAGTGTAAGCAACAGGACACGCATGCAAAACATGCACACGCACACTCGTATCACGCATCCCGAGGGTGCTCTGTTGTGAAGCACAGGTCTTGGACTCTGCACTGAGGGCGCGTTTGGAGCATAGCGCCCGACTAGGTGGGGCGCTTTGGTGGGGATGATCCCAATCTCTCGACCAGCAAGGGTCACACGTGGGGCACGCAGTAGGCTGAAAGTATGTGTGCGTGCATGGCACACATGCACTTGCGCGGAGGACAGGTGCACGCGCTGAGCACTGCGTGGCGGCCAACTGGGTTGCCGCGAAGGAGGGAGTGAGGGTAAAAGACAGTGGCAGCACCAATGCAAGAAAGCCCTCACCCTCCATTGTGTTGCCCGCCCCCATACCTTGCCCCCTCTCTCCTTGTCCCTGCCCTGCCCTCCGCCCCTTGCCTCTCTCCCTCTCCCTCCGTCCTCACACCCTGCCCCTTCTCCCCCTCCGTCCCTCTGTTCCACTCCCGTCCATCTCACTCCGGCGCAACCGAATGCTGCATCATCAAGCGCGTGCCACAACCACCGGCGCTCACCTTCCAGCCCAGGTACCATCGCGTGACCTCGTCGAAGTCGGCGCCGTGGCTGAGCCAGTGGTAGAGCACGCCCTGCCAGCGCGGGAAGAGCGCGCGCTCCAGCAGCGCCGCCAGCAGCCCCACCGGCATCACCTCGCGCCACGCCAGCGCCCACTGCAGCGGCTCCAGCGCCTGCGCGTTGGGGTTGATGTCCATCGCGGTGAGCGCCTGCGGGCGTGAGACGGGGGACATCAACAGGGGGAGGAGGAGCACACGGCAGGAAGCAAGAGGCTGGCAAAACGTCCTTGGCATGCCTTGAGTCACAGTGGGGGTGAAGCGAGGGGCAACACAGGTGAGGGTGGCAGGCAGGTCATCCATCTTCCTGCCGCATGCAGGATTAGCTATGATCAGGGCGCACTGGGCCAGAGGTAGGTAGGCCACACACACCTGCGCCAGCTTTGGCAGTATGGATTTGCCCAAGAAGGCCTCCCAGTCCCGAGCCTGTGGCAGCGGGTGCACAAAGGCAGGCAGCAGCTCAAGTAAGCCAACCAACAACCGTCCAACAATAGCCCACCGCACAGTAAGAACGCACTGAGAAGGCAGAGCCCTGCAGCCGTAGCCATGTATGGCACAACACACGCTGCAGCGTTGTGATTACAATGCAAGTCGCATCCCATAAGGACCTATCGCTGCACGCCGACACCTCCAACCGTATCACAAGCTCACAAGCTTGGGCACAAACCCCTGCAGCACGCCCCCGGCCCCCCACGTGACGCCTGCGCACACGCACACGCGTGCACACGTTTGGTGACTGGCACTGCCGTGTTGCGCGCGCCCCCTGCCGCCCCCTCACCTCCCATACCCTATGCCAGGGAGTGAGCATGAGCAGTGCAGAGGAGTCTGCAGGGTGCCATGCAGACAGCGCCACATCCAGCTTGTGACGGATGCCTGGGTACACCTCCTCCAGCATCTGCATGGGGACGGACACATGGTTGCATCCACAGGCACAGCATGGTCACGGGAACTGAGCGCACGTGTCTGGTCCAGCGTGCTTGCCAACTGGTGGCAACACAACAGGTTGCAGGGGGCGTGTGCGCAAACGCGGGGCGCAAAACTACATAGCATCCACCACCAAAGCAAGTGATGCACTGTAAATCTGTAATGCATATCAGCGCATCACCCCAACACACAACCCCTGCTGCGAGGCGCGAACCACAGTTCTTGCACGGGCGCACGTCAGGGCGGTGGCACTTACCGGCCCCAGGAACGGCAGCCACGGGTGCAGCCAGGCGTGGATGGGGACCGTCTCCTGGCGCGGCTCCCATGCCGCTACCGCCGTGCGCAGCTTCGGCATGATGCACATGTCGAGCAGGTGCGCCATGGCGGCGGGCGGAAGGAGCTTCTCCCACGTCTGTGCGGGGGGCAGGCAGGCAACACACGCAGCCAGGCAGCCACCATCACACGCTCCAGACAGGCTCAAAGATTGAACAATGGCGACATCGCATAGCGGACGTTCTAAACAGGACATTGTTGAATACCCCAGGGCAGCACACACACACGTGTTCTGTCACACTGCCGCCAAGATAACCACGAAATTTACTATTTAAATTTGCCATCATTTCATCATGTGCTATACCAAGCTCAGAGCCTGTAGCAAAGATAGCTACATCATAATTGCTATTGTTAGCGGATTGCAGAGATGCTTTCCTTCAGCTCGGCTTTCTTGCTTGTTAAGTATCTTTTCCTTCAAGCTTCTTGGCTTTTTCTTCAGCTTCCAAACACTGCTCTGCATGCGTGGGGGCGTACAAGCACCGCTGCAAGTGCACGCCGTCAGTGTAGTGTACAGTACTGGTTTAGCGCCACGCACCTCCAGCCATGTCAACAGCGCTTCCGGATCCCGCGGCTCCCATACATTCAGTATGGCCGAGCGTAGTGGAGGCAGTACGACCTCCCATACCAGGACCAGGTATGAGTCATCGCCCTGGCCACCTGATGGCCCTGCTGGCCCCTGTAGGGACATGGAGGTGGCGGCTGCGCTCCTGGCGTTGTCCGATTCTAGCAGGGGCCTCCACATGCTGAACTCGTGCACCCCGCGTGTTGGCTCCTGTAGCGGGTGCCACCCTCGCATGAGCGCCTGCGCACATTCCCGCCGAGCACATACAAAAACGCACATGTGTCGGCATGTGTCATGGCAGCCAGGTTGAAGAATCATGCGGGTGATGAGGCTCTACCTGATGCGGGTGGCGTACATGCGGGCTGCGCACATGCGCGTGAAGTGTGCAGTTGATTGCACTGCTCTGAGGCCGATGCTATACAAAACCTTGCGGCGCCAAACCTGCATATGACGAGTGCAGAGTCAATCACCACATTCCTAACCAGACGAGCAAAAGCAAACCGCATGCATCTGCCGCAACAGGTCCGACCCACAACGGACAGGTGCAGCCCAACGATCCCTCCAAACGGAAGGCACACCCGCATGCCCTGACAGCGGGAGTGTGGATGCCGGCACTCTCCAGGACTTGCCTGCAGGCGTGCCATGACCTGCGCCAGCGCCGCGGCGGTGATGTTGTACATCATGTACTCCGCCCTGTACTGCTGCCGGATGGAGGCGTACATGGAGGCCAGGTGGTCCAGGGGGGCGCTGGCGGGCAGCGACTGACACTCAGACACCTGCGCAGCACGCATGGGCGAGCGTAACAAACAACGCCGGCTCTCAGGCTACAACTACCACGAAGCCAGGCGCAAGGCCAACCAGAAGGCATCTCAGCAGGGCGCAAACGCGCGCCAAGTGATGCGGTAACCTCCGTGCCAGCATCGCGGGAGCAAACAAAGACTGCGGGGTCGAAGCGGAGGATGAAAGCGGGGCCGCCTGTTCAGAGGCAAGGACGAGGTGTGTGTGGGAGACACTCTATGCAGCACGCACGCCCTCCGCCCTGCTCTTCGTACAAGCAGGCGGCAAGTGGGCACAAACGAATGTACGCAAGGCCGCCCAGCAGCGAGTGATGTGCACAGGCGATCCAGCACACATTGTGACTGTTGACCATGCTTACATCAGACGGCCCCCGCTTGCCTGCAGTGAGGTTATGACTGCCTGACTAATATGATGAATGTGACTGAGGTGACTCACCCTTCCCAGCAGCTGTTCCAGGGCGCCCACGGATGAGGCGGCCGCCTCCGCCTCCGCGCCCAACCGCTGCTTCTCACGCGCAAGCAGCGTCGCCGTGTCCTGCACCGCGTGTGCATGCACAGACAGACCGGCACATAGGCATTCAGCCAGACAGGCATGCAGGTGGGCGATGGAACACACATCGAGGCGTCGCCCTCTGAGGGTGCATACCGTACGTATCGTGCGCAGCCGTTTTCAGCGCCGTGCCGGTTCCAGACCAAGCAAGGGCCTGATCTGCGTGACGCGGCAGACCTCCCCGCTCTGTCGGGCACCTCTGGCAACACGCTATACGCATGCTCCGCAACCTACCGCATGACACAATCCTTGCTGCGTAGATGCAACCCTTGCTTCACTGCAATTTCCACTGCATGAATGCGTCAAGCGCACACAGCTCGCCCTCCCCACCAGCACTGCCCCCTCACGCGCCCAACCCCCGCCCAGGCTGGTGCCTTGCTTGGTGCGGGGCTGCGCCTCTGGCCACATCTCCCTCCCTGTGTAACAGCTCGCTCTCTCTCTCTCTCACCTGCTCGTGCCGCAGCTGCGCGTCCAGCTTCTGTATCTGCGCCTCCGCTAGATCCACCAGCAGGCGCAGGTTGTGCTGCAGCTCAGGCATGGGCGTGGTATCGTGCAGCGCCGCCTGCGCCAAGCCGTCGTTGAGGTGCTCCAGCTTGGTCACCACGCGCGGACCTGCGATGAGCAGTGTGTGAGGAGGGGGTCAGCAACTCAGCATGCATGATCCAGTACATGATGCATTGGTACGGCACACAAGCAGCGAAAGCAGCAAGCTTGTACCACACATGTTCCTAAACCCTAAACCATATCAACCCTAAACCCTAAACCATATCAAACCCTAAACCCTAAACACATGCTCCCTGTACGCCACCCCAAGCAGCGTGGCATGGATAGCCTATCAACAGGACGCCTGGCTGGTGCTCCGCCTACACATGCATAACGCCCAGGGACTTGCGTCCTGTGTCACCTGCGAACCCGCCTGCCGCATGGCATGCCTCCCTCGCAGGCCCCAGGGCCCAAGTGCAAAAAGACAGAGAAATAGTCGAGTGAAACCAACCCGCAGCAGGCGGCGCCGCGCGTGCGACGCCCTTCCCCCTCCTCCCTCCCTCTGCCTTCCTCTCACCTGCGGGCCCCCGCATGTCCAGGATGGGCTGTGCGGTGGCAGGCAGCTCCGCGGCGTCCGCCAGCACCTGATCCACGGTGCGGTACTCGCGCTTGACGCGCTGCTGGTCGCGCGTGCGCCGCCACATCTTGCTGCCGCCAGCAGACGCATCCGCCTGCTGCGCCGAGGGGCTCTGCGCGTATTG
>BDDA01000342.1:73676-92270 GCA_001662385.1 Chlamydomonas asymmetrica | reverse complement strand
GGGGGGGGGGGGGGGGGGGGTACCACCGCGCACATGGCATGCATGGCTGTGTAGTGAGCAGCAGGCTGGTGAGGTGCAGTAGAGTGATGCAAGGTGCAGCGCATGCCTCCATGTGCATGCCCCTGGGTGGCAGGGCAGTGCCGCATGTCCTGCCTTGGCAGCACACGGCATGATGCAGGTGGTAGTGTTTGTGACTGATTCAACTGGTGTTCACAACACCAGCCAGCAGGTAGCCTCCTTCATGCGCTGTGACATGCAGCATGGATGCGCGCTACACGTGTGCTGCTCAGGAAGCGCATGGCTGTGTGGCACGGTCGCACGGAGGATGCAGTGCGCTGTCCACAGCACGAGGCACACATTGTGCCACACGCAGTGCATATCAGCACACGGCAACGTCGCAAGTGGGCAAGGAGCAACGGCATCACTGGCGTTCGGCTTGCTGTTGCAAAAATTAATGGCGGGCCAGCATCACTCACTGCACTGCACTGCACTGCACTGCAGTGCGCTACACAGCACTGCACAGCGCTGCACTGCACTGCACTACACTACAGAATGCAGTACCGCCCCCCACCTTGTCGCGCTGCTGCTTGTCGTCCTTGGCGCCCCCCGGCACCTCAAACTTGGGCTCGGGCCGTGACCCGAAGCCCAGCGCCATGCCCTTGGGCCTCAGCTGCGCCTCCACAGGTTTCGCAATGCCCTGCCGGTCCTTGCCCAGGCCCTGCCCGGGCTTGTAGCCCATCTTTTCCAGCAGCTTCAACCCTATACCCTGTACGAGCACGAGCACGAGCAGCAGCATGAGCGTACGTGTGAGCGTGGGCACGAGCGTGGGTGTGTCATGCGTGAACCACAGGCACGGCAAGTGACACGCAGAAATTAACAGTGCTGAGTGTTGCAAACTAGCACAACCTGGCATGCCTGTAGTACATTACTGACATGCAAGAAAACATTGATAAGTACGGGTATCAAATGCCAGCAAGTACGCTGATTGCATGGCAAGTTAGCAGGTGCGGCACGACGGCTGGCAAGCGAAATGGTTGGTGTTGGTGATGATCCACGTGGTGATGATCTGATATGGGAATGCGCTTCACCACGTGCAGTGGTGGTGGTGGTGTAGGGGTGTGAGCGGGGGAGCGGGGGTTTGAGGGGGGGAGGGGGGATGCGGGTGGGGTTGGGGACTGATGCTGTGAGGGGGTCATCCAACAAATCCATGAGGCTCAATCCAAGGCAAGTCCAACGTGATGCTAATGACCATTAAGCGCGTGCGTGCGTAATCGTCCTACCTTGGTGTGCTGCTCAAACTTTGCAAAAGTGGGGTCGGTGGGCACTGCTGGCTGGCCTGACGCGCGCGCCGCCTGCGCCCGCGACACCTCCGCCTGCCGCTTGTCGCGCTCGTGGCGCTGCGCGGCCTTCGCCAGGATCCTGCACGCCACATGCGCATGCGTGCGCACACGCGCAAGCGACACACAGCGCAAGCGTGTGGCCGCTCGAACATGCAATATAAAGGACGCACGCTTCGCATGTTCTGCACGTGTGCATGCATGCATGCAGGTCCTAGTGTAAGATGGGAAGGTGTCAATACCAGGTGGCAACACCATCCGAGTGTGTTTACTTATGATCCCCATGGGGCCATGCCATGGCCGGGTGTGCAGCGTACGAGCCAGGCATCCATAGGTACAGCAATGACGGCTGCACGATCCAAGGAAGTTCAACTGCATGCACAAGATGGGAGGCGGTTTGACCACGTTTTGCATGGATGCACAGCCCTGGGCTTCACCATGCACCGTGCACGGCTGTCGCGCACATATTGTAGTGATCGCTTGCAAAACGGGATGCACTGGGTCTGGCTGACTTGGGGTTTCAGGGGTAGGTTTTAGCACAGGTTGGCTCCTCTTCCCCTCCTCTGCCCCGCTCCCCCCCCACCCCGATCGCGTGGCCCCCAGCGCCCGCCGCCACAGCCTACCTCAATGCATATGGACATATGCATTACTCAAGCCTTTGGCCATTCATTGCCCTCCATGTATGACCGCAGTGTGCCAGTACTAGGCTAATGCATGTAGTTGCACAAGAAGCATCACATGGACTGAGTCAAGCAACACCAGTGCCATTATGCACTCATATCACAAGCAGGCAAGCCAGGCTGTGCTTCATGCATTCACACACACCTTTTGCCGAATGCTGAGGGCATTGTGCTCTCGTCAAAGAGCGCATCCTCATCCTCCTTGCTCTTGCCACCCCCAGCGCCTGCCCCGCTGTGTCCTGCCGCTGCAGGACGCCCAGACGCTGCGCTCCCGCCGCCTATGCCCGGCCGCCCGCTGCTGCTTGCTGCAGCTGCGCCGTTGGCAGCCTTGTGTCCCGCTGCCGCCCCGGCGCCCGCTGCTGGCTTGAAGCCTAAGCCTTGCTGGCCGGGGGCCGTCGAGGCCCCAAGGCCCGCAAAGCTGGGGCGCACGTCCGCACCGTCGGCGTCGTCACGATCCACACTGAAAGGGCGTGGCTTGCGAGCCATTCCCGCTCCCAAACCCGTGTGCGGGGAACCTATCCCGTCGTCGTCCCCATCGTCGTCGTCATCATAAACTTCTACGTCCACAGGCGGGCGCAAGTGTGGCCCGTGCTGCTTGCCCTCCTCCTCGTCCCTCTGCTGCTGGTCATCGCCTGTGTCTCCACCAACTTTGCCCTTGGACACAAAGCTGACAGGTTTCAGAAAATCGGCGCCCTCGTCGTCGCTGCCTCCTTTGCCACGCTTCCGCCGCCTTCGCCTGCGGTCCCCATCATCTTCATCGCTGTCATCTGCAAAGACGCCATAGATCTGGTCATCTTTCGTTTGCCTTCGCTTTTCCTTCTTGCGGCTGTAGTAAAACTCGCCATTTATCCACTGCCCGCCTTCGTAATCGTTCTGCGCAGGGCAAAACACAAGCGTGTGGATGTATGGAAAGCCCCGAGGAGCGTTCTATGAACAACAAGCTAACCCTCACACGGCAGGTTTTTGAATAAACCCCCGGGTCGGTCAATACACGCAATAATATACAGGCCTCCATGTCGAAACTTGCCTCCATGTCAAAGCGTTCTGCATGGCCCTCATCGTCTGACATCCTTGCTGGGCTGCTGGGCTTACAAGCAGCTGCAGCGATACTTGCTGTGGCGTCTGCTGTGCACACTCAGTGCTGCCCGTCAGGCCTGCCCTTGCCCAAGTGGCTTGGGCAGGCCTTGACTAGAGCGCAGCGCTTGACAAGCACTGCACAAACTGCACTAGTGAACAGGGAAAACAGCAATCTAATGGCATGGCTTCAGGTCAACGTTGGTTGTGGGTGCTAACGAATCGCCGGGACACAGGTCCGGTCATCACCTGTGCAGTTGTATCGCAAGCGAACTACCGTATTCTGAAGAGTAGCAAGAGAAGCAAACTTATGAAAAGATTGTGGTATTGCTTGTACAAGGCTTGACCGTGCACTTGAATCTGTGCTGTTGGGCAACAAGTTTCGGAGCAGACCCCTAATGCGCAGCGCAGCGGCGATCCGACCGCCACACATGAAGGGGTCCGCTGCATTGGCTGTCAAATGCCATTCACACCATTGTCTGCTCCCATGCAGAATCCTGCGTCCTGCAGAGTCATGCTCCGTGCCTTTGCGTTTACAGTGCATTTCAACCTTCAACCATGTGTATTTGACCTGGATGATCGGTGGAACCTTGCAGGTGTTTGGGCAGTGAGCAGGCAGTTGTGGATGCCTGGTAAGCCGCTACATGTGACCAGTCCACTGATTAACCTCACCGGTCTGGGCCGCACCTCTCAACCTCTACTACTACTCTGCATGTCCGCCTCTCCGTGACCAGTTCCGCGACCATTTCAGTATTGGCCCCAGAGGTGGATGGTAAGACACAGGCGGCCGTGCAGGTAAACTATGCGGTCACGCATGCATATGAAGCACACGATGGGGGCTTTCGATCCCCGCCGCGCCGCGCGTATGACTGTATTAGCCAATATGAGATTGCCGTCCGCCCTCTCCCCCGTCTCGCCTGTGGCCCCTGCTCTCCTATGCATGGTGCCTGCAATGCTTCCAGAGCCAATGCTGGCAGGGCATGTTGGTGTATCTGTTTCAGACCCCACCTGCAGCATGCCCGACCGCCGCATTTGTCTCCTTACTTCCCACAACGTGCAGTGCGCAAGTGTTTTGTCGGTTTGAAGCTGCATCGGCCTGGCTGGTTGCTGGTCGATGCAACGTGGGAGGTGCATTAAAGATGCAGCTACTCAGAGCCTCTGCAGCCCACCTTCAGCACCAGAAGCCACCGTGTGCATGGTGGGCGGGGAGAATTTGCCAGGCGTTGCGGTCACCAAGGGCTGCTGCAATGCCACGCTGCTGCTGCTGCTGCTGCTGCTGTTGCTGCCACTGTTCCTTTCCCTCCCAGCTGGGACATCGGGGGACGTCGGCTGAGGTGGGCAAGGTGGGGACAGGCGGGAGTCGCGGAGGGCACACGAGAGCACCAGGATGATGAGCTCAAAGCATTATTATGCATCCATGCATTGGCCTGTGACCATGTGCCGGTGGCTGTCGCTGAGACCGCGTGCTGCTGTTGCGCCTGGCATGTAACCCGGCGCTCATGCACGGAGGCCTACAAACACTCGCCCGTGACAGTGTTGACAATGCACCCCGGGCGCCCTGAGTGGAAGGATGTGACAGCGGGCAGGCAGGACACCAGGGCAGGCCAGCACTTGACCGGATTGCCAACGGGTTGATGGGGCAGAACGGCGGATGCCGCAGTTGCGGTGCTATTGAAACCTGACCAATTTGGCGGTGAGGGCCCATGAACAAAGAGCAGGTGAGGGGCGGTTGAAGTGTCGATATTGGCAGCTCGGCACCCAGCCGATTGGTGTGGCAGAAAGAGCGCCCAAGGGGCATTGGTGTGGGCGGTTTTGGTGCAGTATTTTCGCAGTGTACCTGGCGTCTGCCGCAGCTGCATCCATGCACAGCGATTCGCCTATCACGCCAACAATGGCTGGGAGGTCAGCGCCGCTCACACCGAGGTGAGCGACATGGGCCAGACGTATGGCGGCATTTCCCAGCAGCTTGGGCGACGGCGGGTCTGCAGCTGCTGCAGTCAGCCCCACACACGCACGCATATGCACACTGCATGGCCCCACGGGAATCACACAGCATGTCCCATGGGCGCTCTTCCTCTGATACATGCACGAGGGATAGGAAAGTGCTGGAATAACGGACTTGCAGCTCTCCCCTTGGCGCCCCGCTCTGTTTGGCTGAGGTCCTGACAGTCCCACACTGCCAATACAAGCCACTGGCGTGTGCAACCGCCGCATCACGCTGACCGCAAGCAGGCGGTCTCGTCATGCGGCAGCATGTGTCGGCTGAGTACTCAGCTGAGAGGCAGCCTGGTGCCGGCCGCCAGCGCTGAGGGCGGCAGGTGCAAGGGGCACGCAGAGCAGCACCAGCGCGCTGAGCTGATGGACACCCACTGCACGCGCTGCCTTGCTGACGCCGCCATGCATGCAGGTAGCGCTAAACCACTTGCATGCCAGCATGCACGCATGCTCAGTTGCAAGCCGGCGCGAAACCCACCAAACGGTTTGTAGCGTCTGAAGTCATCCCATCGCTGTCGGCTTACTTGGCTAGGGCAACGAGCCATACGCGTCGCGTGCTGAAAAGCAAGTGAGCGGAAAGGCAAGGACTGATCTGGCTGCCCACGCAGCAGCTGTTGCTGTGGTGTGATTACGGTGTGCAGCGCTGCACTAGCTGTCAGGCTGCTGCCTGCCGGCTGTGCTGGCGATGCTCTGCATGAGGTCCTCACTATTTATTGCAAGGGGTCTGGAGGAGGTTTGGCGGAACACCGGGCACCAGGCAGGGCCTTGGGTTCCGGAGCAGGCGAGTCTCAATGTTTTGTACCCACCGGTCCTGCCTACCCCACCTGCTGCGGCCGTTGTTGTGTACCAGCCAGTCAAACCAACTCTATGTGTGTCAAACTGCTTCACAGCTCCAAGCTTTGTGCCCTTTGGGGCCTGCTTTCAGGCTTGTTCACAGCGCAATCGCACACGTGCAAGCGGTAGCAGCATATGTACACCTGGTGAGCCTCAGGTGTGAGCGGAATGAGCTTCAGTCACTGAGCATTGTTCGCCACTTGCAGGGAAATTGTCAACTGCGCAGGCGGATTACCCGCTGCTGCCAGCCAGCCAGACATGGGTCCCAACTCTCCTCAGGATTGTGTTGGACTCTTGGCAAGGCAGGCAGGCTTGTTCCTGCACGTGCAACACCTTAGGTATACTCGAAGGCCATGTGCAATATAGGAGACTGTGGTAAGGTGCTCTCAAATGGGCATGCAAAACCACCATTCAACCACCGCATCCGTCAGTACGGCGTGCTGCAGTACGGTGCCTGGTCCGCAGCACATCAGGAGAGGAAGCAGCTTTAAAGGCAGCCTTGGGGCCAGTTTGCTCACAGGAGTATGCAACACCTTTGCGTGTTACAAGGTTGCAGGCATCATCACTCTCTTCCGGACTGCTGTTACAGTTTTGCCCTGGTGGTTGTCGTTGTTGGACAGGAGGCACGATGGTTGTGACGGACGACGCGGCACTGTTTGCAGGCTTCAAGCGTTTTGAGTGTAAGCAGACACCGCAGCTCAAGCGCGGCCGCTCACTGGCACAGGGCCGAACTCCCAACAGCAGGCCTGGCAGCCCCCTTCCTGAGGATGCGCCAGTGGCCACAGACACGCCGAGCTCTCCTCTTTATGAGGGCGAGTTCGAGTTTTGTACAGTGGGAGGACAGCCCTCGCACGCAGTGCGTCGGCTTGAGCTCGATTTTGGCACCCAAAACCTGGTTGCTGGCACCCTGGATGGCAGTTCCGCTCGCGTGCAAGGTGAGCCCCCTCACACTTGAGCGGGTCGAAAGGGCAAAAACTGAAGGACTGTGGTGGTCTGCTGCACCTTTGGCCGGGGCTCTGCCAGCGTGGTGTTGGGTGGCAGCGACGCTGGGTCGACTGTTACTCGCAACCGCTGAGCACCCGGCTTGTCTGAAGCCAGCCAGGTGTTGCTGGCAATGTTTCTGCAAGATTCGTATGTGACTGATACGTTGTGAGCCTGCTGGTGTCTTTTCATAGTCATTTGTGTTTCTGCATCCCCACCCCCGGCTGCTGCTCAGAACCTGAACATGAGGGCGCAAGCCAAGACAGTGCAGCGCAGAGCTGCGCTGCAACCCCTGAAGCATGCTTGACTGGAGTGAAGTCAAGCTCAGATGCAAGCAGGTGTGCACGGTAGTGATACCTGGGGTTGTTGGAGCTGTTACACACACAAACTCGCCACTCACACACGCAGCGTCAGCCAAGGTGCACGGCATTTGCTATCCAACAAACAGGAAAACGTTGCCCTTGGTTTATCTGGGCAACTCTTGCGCTTCGGTTCGGTCGTCATCGCGTGCAGCAGACACCGAACGCTGCTGGTCGTTATCCATACAGAAACTGCACAGCAAACTGAAGATGTGCATTGCAAGCGAAGTAAAGCAGCGTCTAGGGTACTTGGTTGGCCTGGTCGCCATACGCATGCGCCTCGCTGTGTGACCAGTATGCGACTGTGCGCTTTCGGATGTGCGTGCGTGCAGCGGCGCTGACCTGGGCGCCACCCAGCCTCGGCCGCCTGCTACCAAGAAGACCCTTCGTGACGTCAACGACCGCATCCTACGCTTGGTGCGCAGCGGCAGCACCGTCCTGCCGTGGATGTTCATGGCCGCAAGCAAAGACATGATGGAGGTTCTCCTGCAGGGTGTTCGCGCCTCTGGCAAGGCCGACCTGCGTGACACAAACGGGAGCACGTTCGTGCACGGCGCAGCGCAGAACTGGGACCCCTCACTCGCCGAGTATGCGCTGCGCTCGCTGCACGGCCTGGGCGCACAGTTGAACCTGCAGAACACCTCCGGCAACACGCCCCTGCACCTGGCCGCAGAGAAGAGCGAGTATGGTTTGGCTGCGCAGACGCTTATTGAGCTCGGCGCGTCAACAGCGGCTGTCAACAGGCAGCGGCTGACGCCGCTGGACGTGGCACGCCTGGACGAACATCAGAAGAAGGCGCCGGTAAACCACTGGTGGATCCCGCTGCGCCTGCTGGCAGCCTGTGAGGTCGCGAAGCTGCTCCGCGCGGGCCTGCACGTGCCGTCGGCGCTCTGGCGGGAGGAAGCGGGGTTCGAGCGCTCGCCGCCAACGAAGGCTGCCAGCGGCACCACCCGCACCACCGCTGCCAGCAAGTCGACAGCGTGCCATGCGCCAGGCCCCACCACGCCAGCTGCCACGCCTGTGCAGGCAAGCTGCACGCTGCCGGCCTCACCCTCACCCGCGCCACCCGCTGCTGCCGCCTCGCCGCCGGCGCCGACGCCCGCTGCAGGCGCAGACGCAGGCGCAAGCGCGCCCAAGAAGGTCACGCTCAGGCTCAAGATCAAGCTGCCCAGGGTGTTCAAGCGCGCGCAGGAGGAGGAGGAGGTTGAGTCCAAGGCGACGCCGGAGGCCAAGCGCCAGCGCACGTGAACCACCCGGCGCATCTTGACATGGGTCCCCAGGGGCCGCTCCGAAACCAGGTCCGTTCATCGCCAGACCCGCAGCTTTGTCAGGTTGCAGGCCCAGCAGCCGCCTACACGTGGAAAGCAGCGGCAGCGTGCTGAGGTGGCAGCCAGCTCGCAGGGCGTGTGATGGGTCCGGCAAAGCATGCCACCACACACGCACGCACGGCTTACGCAGCCTTCATTTTCCAATTCACATTAGCTATGGGGTATGCGACCCCAACCTTGTCTGAATAAACCTTGGCTGGTTGCGTGCACTTTCAAGTGCCTTGCCCTTTTCTGTTTGCTGCACTCCCAGCCGCCAGTGCGTGAGTGTTCCCCTTCCTCAATGATCAAAACACTTCAGGGCCCTTTTGTCACTTATGAGTGTCATGCGATGCCATGCGCTTACATGCTGTGCTATGGTTGCTTGTGCACTTTTGGACTCCACAAGCATTGCCCGCTACCTACACCGAAGCCCTTTTCTGGCCAGTGGCCTTTTCGATGCCCGCGATCGCCCGTGCCCCGCACCCTGAGAGCAAAGCTATAGCTAGCCTTACGCCGCCTGATGTACCAGCACGCATGCTTCTTGCGACCAGCAACCCCGCGTGTTGGAGAAACGAACTCCCCTGGCAACATACGATCGAAAACGCAGGTGGTATCGCTGTCATGGCCACAACCGACTGGCATTTGATTGCGCATGCCCTGCCAGCGAGTCATTCATGCTCTGACCGGCTAAGAGTGCAGTACGGTACCGCCATAAATCCTGCGCCTCATAAACCCGCTGCAGGTGCCGACTGTCAGGCGGCGCTGCTACGGTAGCGATGCCGTCCCCCTGCTGCATACCGATCCTGTCCATGCACGTGCGCGGTGAACCGAGCCGAGCGCTCCTCGACATAACGCGACAGCACACGATAATGACTTTATCAGGGTTGCTGCCCCTGATGCGTGGCCAAGGCTGCCGAAGCGGTGTATGTGTGCACTGCTTGCTGCGCCCCATGGAGTATCTATGCTGCTAGTGCTGATAAATCTTTGCTCCCTCCCCCACACATATGGAGTGACGCACATAATGCATACGCGTGACCAAAATGGCGCCGCATGCGAATCCCTTGCGCGCACATTGCATGAGCTACTGCCGCTGCAAATATGAGAATGGAACGGACAACAGGACGATGACGTGTTTTTTGCCTTGCAGCACCTTCTTTCTTTGCATTACGCATTCTTTTGTGGGCACCTCTGCTGGCGTGGAGCAGGAGGAACACCAGCAGGAGCAGGCTCCTGCGCAGCGCGGCTCTTGACCGTGGTCGCATGCTGCCTCATGAGTTCCTCCCCTGCCAGCATCAACATACGTGCTGCGCTGGCGCATGCTGCCAGTGCGTGCTTACAGGCAGGCTGTGTGACGTTGCCCGCCCCTCCTCCGCCTAAAACCACGATAGCTCTCCAACAACGGACATTCGCAAAATCGTCTGTGGCTCTGTGCCTACTTCTTTGATCCTGTACCGACGCCGTGCCGCGCTACGCTGTTTTGCTTGGACGCGAGCATCTCCCTATCCAGGGCGTGGTGTGTGAATGGTCGTGTTCGTGCGTATGTGTGAGACAATACATGTGTGTGTATGCGCGCGTATGCAAACAGTTTTCTGGTGTGGGTGATGTACTGATGTATCAAACAAGGCCAGCTTGTAGACCGGCTTGCATGAGCGCATGTGTCCATGTGTGGCACACTGCGTGCGCGTTTCTGGCCGGCGTGCATTTGTTAGCATGCCAGCATCCTAGGCAGCCGTGCTGCGTGCACTGTTGCGTGCATAGCGGCATCTGCATGTCAACGCCATCGCCCAGTCATGGTTTGTCCGTACGAGCCGCATGGTCTTGCCTGCGCATGGTTGCATCCAAGCGGTTGCCGCCAACAAGTGTTGGTTCATTTGCACTGGGTGTGCCACGTGGCTGTGCCTGGCAGCCTGGCAACATTAATGGCAGTCCAGTGCTGTTGTACGTCCATTTGCCATGAGCTTGACCATGGACCGCTGCATGCCTTGCATTTGAACGGTTGTCTGACACAAAGCATCAACTCACAGCTAACAGCCGTCTCAAGAATCAATCACGCTGGCTCCATGCGTCATGGCCTGTGCAATGGCAAACTGTGCCGTGCCCTGCCCCCTCTGGCCCGGACCGCTCTCCGCATGCAGTCAACCCACCAGCGCAATCGTGTACGCAGCGCAATGCACCGTGATTGACAGCTGCCGTGTTGTGGCCATATGCATGCTGCGCAGTCGAGACTCGAGAGTGCAGTGCTTGCCTGTCGGAAGGGGGCAGGATAGCGGAAGGGGGGGGGCAGGGCTGGTTGCATACTTGCCTCGAGCCACTCACCCCCCAAGTGCGAGGCAGAGGAGGGGAGTCCCAGGTCGAAAGGCATTCAGACATGCAGACGGTCTGGTGGGTGCCTCGCGCTACATGCACTGCATGTTTCTGCGCATGCAAGGTGGGCTCAGACAATTGCCAAGGCTGCACTGTTTTCCCTTGACCCAGCCATGGTGGACCTGGACCTGTTGCAAGCAAATCAAATCAGGATCCAGGACCTGCCTTCAAGGTTCAGCAACAGTGAAGGCACTCTGCCTGGATAAGTGTCCTCAAGTGAAGTGCATGCACTGGTGCACACAAGCAAGCTGGACTGAGCTCAGGGTGCCTGCACTGTGCCGACACTTGCTCAACGTGTTCAGGTTGTCAGACCCAGCGCTGGCATCTTGAACTCTAGCAGCATATGCAAAGCAATGAACCTCTTAGGCACAACTAGGATCAGCACCAGGAGGTGCGTGGCATATGCGTGGTGCTGTGCACAGGTACCACAAATGGTCTGCTGTGCGGGCAAAAGTGCACAGCAGCAACCCGTGGCCAGTCAGGTAGATGCAGGCTGTCAACACTGTGCCTCACACCAGAGTCATGGCGTTCGCGTCTCGACACTGCGGGCCGTTCAATCACTGACGCCAGCAGTCGCTGGACATGGCAAAATTGCGCTGCACTACTGATGCGACACAAACCAACTGCAGCGGCGTCACTGCCAGAGCCCCGTTCCTGCAAGCACTTTCACCTCAGCTCGCCGATGCTCCCCCCAGCTTCCTTCCAACGGAGGTACTGATCAGGTTCAACTTCACCTTCCCGTCGCCATCTGCGGCGGCGAGGACTGAGCCCGCCTTGGCAAAGCATTGAGCAATCTAGGCTGTAGTTCAAACTCCCAAGCCACATAACAACGGCACTATGATGTATAAGGTTACTGCCGGCTCCTACTGAAGCATCGTCAAGCCTGTCTAGAGCTTTTCGTAGCTTTGGTCTCGTTTGGTCTCGCATTCCAGGGTAAGGACCACTATCCAAGACCGCGGCTGGTGCGCAAATAGCACTGCCCGCACGGTGAGCAGAGCGATATGGTGATCGATTGCTCAAGACCATCCTGCGATGGGCGCGCAAGGCACACGCTTGCAAACCGATGAGGTTTCCTGCGCTTGGCCGCCGTACAGATCGTTGATTTTGCTGACGTCAGCAGGGCTAAGAGGCTTGGAGCTCTATAAAAAGCTGAACATGGTACCTGCGTTGCCTAAGAAGTGCTCAACCCCACCAAGTTTAACACCTCTTCCAGCAGTCAGTCTCTCAGACTCAGCAAAATGGCCTTCGCTCTGGCATCCCGCTCTGCTCTGCAGGTCACCTGCATGGCCAAGAAGGCCACCAAGGTGAGCCATCGCTCGCAGGCCCATCTGCACACCGTCTCTGACGCACGCTGTCTCACGCTGCTCTAAACCCTGTGCTCTGCTGTTGTGCTCTGTTTTCATTGTTAGGCCCCGGCCAAGGCTGCTGCCCCCAGCGGCGGTATCTCCTTCTACGGCCCCGACCGTGTGAAGTTCCTGGGTAAGCCTTGCGACTCGAGCCCACTTGATGTGGGTTGCTTGCGCTTCGCCTTGCTGCTTGAGTCAACTCGGCCAGGGTCCAAGTTCTGACCAACCACTGCTCTCCTTTGGTTTCTGACTGAACAGGCCCCTACTCCGAGGCTGTGTGCCCTCCCTACCTGACCGGCGAGTTCCCCGGTGACTACGGATGGGACACCGTTGGCCTGGCCGCTGACCCCGAGACCTTCAAGCGCCTGCGCGAGGCTGAGCTCATCCACGCTCGCTGGGCCATGCTCGGCGCTCTGGGCTGCATCACCCCCGAGCTGCTGGCCGGCAACGGCGTGAAGTTCGGTGAGGCTGTGTGGTTCAAGGCCGGCTCCCAGATCTTCGCCGACGGTGGCCTGGACTACCTCGGCAACCCCTCGCTGGTGCACGCCCAGTCCATCATCGCCATCCTGGCCTTCCAGGTGAGACTTGGTCGCACTGGTGCTGGGTTGGAAGTGTGCTCTTTTGATGCTCAACCCGATATGCCTGCCAACTGTAGTGTTTATTGCCTGCTATGCGTGCAGCAACCGGTTTGCAAGCGGTGTTTGCATGCAGTGTTTGCATGCAGTGAACACTTCGTGTCTGGATGACAGTGACTGACCCTTGTATGCTTGTTGCCTCTTTGTGCCTGGTCCCAGGTTGTGCTGATGGGCCTGGTTGAGGGCTACCGTGTCAACGGCGGCCCCGCCGGTGAGGGCCTGGACCCCCTGTACCCCGGCGAGTCCTTCGACCCCCTTGGCTTGGCTGACGACCCGGACACCTTCTCTGAGCTGAAGGTGAAGGAGATCAAGAACGGCCGACTGGCTATGTTCTCCATGTTCGGCTTCTTCATCCAGGCCATTGTGACCGGCAAGGGCCCCCTGGCCAACCTGTCTGAGCACCTGGCTGACCCCACCACCAACAACGCCTTCGCCTACGCCACCAAGTTCACCCCCTCTGCTTAAATCATTGAGGCGGTTGTCCTTCCTTGATCTCGGATCCGGACCTGTGAATGGGATGAATGAAAGCATGTGCTGACAATAGCAGGGTATGCTGCACATTCCCCTTCCCCCAGCTTGCTTGCAATGCATAAAATGTACCATAACCACCTGGGCCTGCTTCTTGACCCTGAGTTTTGTGTATGTTTGGCCTTGAATCTGTTTTGCGTTCGACAGCAAGAAGGGATCCTATGAGCTTGGTTCCATTCACCAACCAGCACATAGCCTCAGCCTTCTCTGCCCTTGCACTCTGTTACCGAGTGTGGTTTGAGTGGTGTGGTGTTTTGTTCTTTGATTCAATTGCTCCCATTCCAGAGCATTATGCCTCGTGAGAGGAAGCAAGACTCATTACATGCGTTCGCCACATAGTTCATGAGATGCATTGCATGCTGAACTGGCACGCACAACATGCAGTGTGAAGTGATCAACACTTTGCGAGCATTGTTCCTTGGCCTACGATCCATTGGAACACCTTACCCAATGTAACGTACTGTTACTGATCATTGCCTCTGACCATCTAGCATGACGCTGTGCCTGGGAGGGTTGTGAGGCGAGACATCGGGACTATCAGCTCAACACCTTCATTGAACATGCATCTGGGCTGGTACATGCATATCATGCCCATGCCTGATCACAGCATACCCACATCATGTAGCCAGGGTTGCACAAAATCTGGGTTGTTGGCACATACTGTTGACCTACAGACACTACTGCATTGGGGTCAGCTGCATGTCGATTGCATGCACCTTCACGTTCGGTACCTTGCAACACCTTCTCATGCATGATGGGTGTGGGGGCTGCAGTGAGAACACAGCGGGGGCTGCAGTGAGAACACAGTGGACAGGTTGTTCATGATAGCCAAGAGCCGCATGCAGCAGGCTTCTGCATTGTTCACCAAGCCAACAGCACTCTGCGCAACAGTGGTGTAGGATGTTGGCCAAGGGATGATGGACGTGCTGTATGGATTGCATCGCCCTGCAACACGCAGACATGCGCTGATGAGTTGAGTTGGGCACGCTTAGCTTGGATGGACCGGGTGCCTGTATGGCTTTTCTTGTCATCTTCCAGCTGGCCTGCCTGCTCAACGATGCCGAGCTTGATGTGCAATACCAGTTCCACTTACCAGCCACGTGGTTGCTGCGACCCACGTTCTGCCTTGTCCGCTTGCAAGCATTCAGGCTGGGGATTGGAAAGAAAGTCTGTTCAAAATGTATGCCAGGCACCATCCCCCCCCGCCACCACCCACCTGCAGCGCCGTTGGTGCACCAAGGGCTGGTGCTCACCGCAACTGCGCATGCCATTCCCCTCTGCATGCCAACAGACAGCAGAGAGTCAGGCCAGGGGGCATGTGGGCGCGTGATTACCTCGCCGACATCAGGCATCGACGCATTATTGACTTATTGTGAAACAGTGCACCCTGCACTGCACCTACGTCAAATACATGGGTGACTACCGTAATCACTGACAGTGTGCTTGCATGCACACCGCAACTTCCCACAGTCAGCAAGGCACTCGGTGAACGACCGCGCTGCCCGTAACAGCATGTGTGCTAGCAGCCCCACGGTAGCAGCCCCACAGTCACCATCGCTACTGGTGTTTGTAAGCAAGCCTTGAACTGACGGCTGAGCTGAACCCTTGACGCTCCCCGATGCTGGCAACACATCAAAATGGCAACAGGCTGCCAGGTTTGAACTGTTTTCCAGTTGCCGCACGAGTGGCCCCTCAACAATACTCCGTTGCCCCATTCCCTGCCCCCATCACACTTCCCTGAAACACATACGCCCCAAACATGTGCCCGTAGCGCCTACATCATGCCGCTGCGTGCGACCCGCCTCAACGAGACCTTGTTGGAACCACCCACCCACTAGCTAGGTGCACTGGCTGTAAGGCCCTCACTGCGCATGGCTGCTGCTGCTGCTGCCTGCTTGCGGCGACCCTCCTTGAGCCTGATGGGGTTCTGCAGCAGAACCACCTACCGCCTGCTGATTGCCCCCCCGCCGCCACCCGCCAGGTACGTGAGTGATGACGGAGCTGCCACACAGCACACCCGCTTGAGCGAGTTGACACACGCGTGGCTCGGTAGGCCAACACAGGCCAGCGCAGGCTTATTGTGCATAGCTTTGGTGACCCTTGTTTGCCTGCCTGGTCCCCATCTGGGGGGAGCATGGGCCGTATGGCCTACACGCTCCTGATGTCACATAACATAACATAACATAACATAACAGGCCAGCGCAGGCTCGCCAGCAGCGGCCCATTGCGGGCAGCAGCGCACGCTTGCAGCGCTTTGGGAGCAAATGCATGGCCTGTACGGTACACACACATGACGTTCCCATCTCCCGCATACGCACAGTGCATGGCCCCACAGAAAGCACTCTGCATGGCCCCATGGGAACCAAGCCACTCTAAACACACATGGCGTGGCGGGTCTCGCTGCTGTGTGGGTGGGCATGTCAACACGCAGGGGCGTTGGGACTGTGAGATGTGTGCTACAGGCTTACAGCGCGTGTTGCCAGTCACAGGGCCGATCAGGCGTTCATCGTACAGTGCCAACGGGACAGCAGGAAGGTGCAGTTTGCAGGAAAGGCAACCTACGGGAAAACGTCCAAGCGCCGCCAGGTGACAGTGCCACAGATAACGTCATGTTACGCTTGACAGCTGCACTGGCTGGAGGGAAAGCAAGTATATTGCCAGGGGAAGACATGCGACAGCTGAGAGGACAGCAAGCAAGCAGTGAACAGAGAAAGCCATAATAACACAGGCGCTCGACTGCGGCAGTCGGCCCCCGCCCCCGCCCGCCCTACAACCTAGCTACCCTAACACCCTACACCCAGCTACAATGACAACGCGCTGTCAATCCCAACTGCCCCAATCCTCCTCGTCTGTTGGCTTGCCGCCGGCACCACCGGCCTCGCCCCGGGGCCCCTGCTGCTTCCTGCTACCACTGCTGTCCTTCGCTGCATCCTCCACAGGCGCCCCCTCAGCATCCTCGTACGCTTCAGCCCGCTCCTCCGCCTCCTCATCCTCCTCGTCTACCTCCGGCACGCTCTTGCTGGCCTCAAACAACGGCTCAGGCTCTGGCGCCGCGGACGCGGCCGACACGGATGGCTTGCTGTCGCTGCTTGAAGCAGTAGTTCCCACCGGCTGGTCACCACCACCAGCCGCGGCTGCCTCTTCCGCCTCGTGAGCATCTTCATGGCCCGCCTCCTCAAAGCTGTCGCGCCCAGGGCTGTCGGTGGCGCGGCTGTCGCCGGCCGCCGAGGCGGGCGCTGCTGGCGCGCCGGCGCCGGCGCTGCCCGCGGACGTAGTAGCCTTGGCGGGGCTCTTGTCGTGCACCACGCACCAGTCGCCCTTGCCGCTGCTGTCGCTGGCGGTCTCGGCGCCGACCGCATCCGAGTCCGCATGCAGGTCTGCATGGTCAACCACCTCCACGTGCTCGGTATGGCTGCCGGCCGCGCTGCTGCCGCCGCCGCCGCCGCTGCCGCCAGCGACATGCGCGTCTCCTGCTGCCTCCTCGTGCTGCTGCTGCTGCTGCTGCTCTGCCTCCTCTTCAGGCGCTGGGACCTCCGCTGCAGGTGCAGCAGCGCTCTCCGCAGCAGCTGCAGGTGCAGGCTCCTCTGTGGCAGGCGTGGGTGCAGGGGCAGGAGCAGCCATGGCATCGGCAGTGGCAGCGGATATGGAGGCCGCTGCCGCGGCCAGTCGCTGCTGCGCCGCCAGGCGCGCCGCCGCGGCACGCTCCGCCTTGGTCGGCTTGGGCGGCGCCGCCGCTGCCACTGCAGGCGGCTGCTCAGCCCCTGCTGCATCCGCTGGCGCAGCGGCAGCAGAGTCTGCTTCAGCCGCAGCTGTCGCAGCAGCGCTGGTGCTGGCTTCGCCGCCGGCGCCGGCGCTGGCGTCAGCGCTGTTGTCAGCGGCAGCGCCCGCCGCAGCGCGCGGCGTGGGTGTGGTGGTGGAGTCGTCGTCGTCGCCCCAGCCCACGTCCTCCTCCTCCTGCAGGGTCTTGGCGCGCTGAGTCAGCTGCTGCCGCTGCTCCTCCTTCTGCTGCAGCTTGTGGTACCTGCAGCGACACCACACAAGTGCATGACCCACATGAGTACATGACCCACATCGCGCATGCAGCACCGGCCTCAGCACTAGGCCTTGCCTCACACATGCACACTGGCACAGCCCCTCTGCATGGTTAACTTCCTGCCTCCCGCCCTCGAGGTGCTCTTTGCATGGGTACTGTGTCACCATTGCATTGCGGGCATGAGCTTGACGGGTGGTTACGGAGTCGGGCCTGTTACGTTAGGTTGCATGCATGCGTGCCCGGCTTTGTCTCCGTCCCTATAGCTCATTGCATGCTTGAAATGCACTTGTGTGCTTTGCGCTCGTTCTGTTGATATCCCTTGAGGCCTCATCCTGCACATGCAAATGCACGGCTATGGACAGGCCATGCCTGAGAGAAGTGCACCATGGATGCCAGCGCAGGGCGGTCGGTGCACAGGGCGTGGTGCACAAGTCGTACATATCAGGTAATAGTGTAGTGTAGTGTGCATATGCGTAAGGGTTGAGACTGCACCTGAGGGTGGCGCGCGAGGTGTCCAGGCTGATCTGGCTGCTGCATGACCGCCCCGCCTCCCAAAAAGCCCTCCTGTACCCTCACTCCCCCTGCCCCCCCCCAAACCCCACACTCGCGCGCACCTGTAGAAGTAGCGCGTCCAGAAGTCGTCGTGCTCCACGATGATGGGCACAATGCGCGCCTGAAGCTCCGCCATGAACGCGTTGTCGCCCGTGATGCGACCGATCTCCGCCGCGCGCCCCGCCAGGTCGAACCCGGCGCGCCAGGCCGCGTAATCCTCCTTGTCCTCCGGCTCGTCGCAGTAGGTGCCACTGTCGCGCTGCATCGCCGCCACCTGCAGCCGGCATAGCACATGTGATTTGTCCACATCGGTGACGCTACGTTGAAGGAATTCATGCGAGTGAAAGGCGCTCTCGTTTTCACTGTCTGCCATGCCACCTATTCAATGTTAAACCTGCGGACGGGGAGCGGCGGCGCAGCGCGGGGGGCCATGCGGGCCGGTTCAGGGCTCGTGTATGTATGCAGGGCAACATGCAACACGGATGTAGCCCTGGGTGTGAAACCATCAAACTAAACCAACTAAGCCTTCACCACCCATGTATCGCTTATACTCCAACGAACCTCTTGCA
>BDDA01000342.1:47008-58872 GCA_001662385.1 Chlamydomonas asymmetrica | reverse complement strand
CCCTTTTCCCCCCCCCCCCCCCCCACGGCTCTCCACCCAACTTCCTCCATCCCCTAGCGCTGTATCGCTTCTCGCCCGCTCTGCAGCCAATTCGTGCTGCATGCTTTTCAGCTGCTGGGCGGTTTGTTGGTCTTGGTCGATACATAGCATTGATGTTGACACGCGCCTGTCTGTTGGGGGCACGTGCTGATTTACTACCTTCCCTTGGTAACGTTAGATCGCTCAGCTTCACCAATCACACATCACATTATCCATGCATATAATATGGGCGGTGATGCGAGGTATGCCGGGGGGTTGCTCAGGGTAGCAGTAGAGTTAGGCTAGTGGCTGGGCAATTGCACGAACGCGATTTCCATTGGCACGTTGCACGTTGCCTGTTGCTTGTTGCGTTCTATGGCGCACCACCACCCTGGGTTGCTGCTTGACAGGGAGGAAGGCTTGCCGATCAGCCGCCTCCGCCCCATGAGGGCCTGTCGCACGACTGCAATAAAGAGCGCCCTGTAAGCTTGGACCTGCTGAGCCCGTACAAACGCGATTCTACTGTCCAAGCACCAGCCAGTGGGAATGCAGGACTGCAGTACGCTTGCTAGTTCTGCAGCGTGGCATGCTGGCCGTCTCGATCTTACTGCTACATACTGACCAGTACATAATGTCTGCTGCCTAGCAGTGCATGCCATGATGGCAGCGCGCGTTGACTGCGTGCCTACACCACAGGCCTCCTCAAGAGTGCAAGCATGCTGTGCGTCCATCCATAGATTCCATACATTACCAGCTGACCCCTCTGCACTCAGGAGTCAGGACACAGCACAGCGCTCACTGACGTATGCGGGGTGGGGAGTGCGAGGAGGAATGCAGGCCCCCACACATGTTTGGCCCCCTACTGAGAATTTCGCTGCACTCACCAGTCACCACAGCTGCGTGGCAACGGGCAGTCATAAAATGCACCAGCATGATGTGCCTGTCAGCTGTAGTCCTGTAGAACACCTGTGTTGTGTACCCCGCACACTGCAATTCCAAGCTGCATTCTGTCTGGCTGTTGCTTCAGCTTGGTGTTGTTCGCCTGCTGGGTTGTGGGCTTGTCGATGCGGCTGGCTGGGTACGACTGTCAGCTCACTGGTTCTCGATAGTGCTTCTGGGAATATGCATGCACGGAATATGTACACGGGAGCTTGTTTGTGGTTGGTTCTCAGGATCACTGTCAGCCTTGCCACCTATCCATTGATTACAGCTGCGTGGCCAGCTAGCCGTGAGGCCAGCAGGCTCTCACACATGATATGAGCTATGGTGTAATCTGACGATTACAGCGTGAATCTGAACGGTATGAGCTGTATGCAGGACGCTATGGAAAAGTAGCGTTGTGGACAGGTAGGTTTGCATGCATAGCGCATGGCGTGGAGCCTGCGCATGTGGATGGACGTTGCGCTCATTACGAGTGTACACATGGATGTAGGTGTGGCTGCATACCGTATTGAAGCACGTCACGAGCGAGTTCGGAGATGTCAGCAGAGAGCTTGAGTGAGCATCATGCAGTGCAAATGGTGATGCCATTGTACATGTCATTTGCAACCAGTTACCAGTTGTGCCGCAAAAAGCCTGGCCGCATCAATCCCGAGGGCGGCGCTCTCTCACCTGGCTGTGGCAACATTGCATGCACGCGTGCACCGCATTGCTGGAAAATCAAGTATCGGGGGCTTCCTGCATGCACGCATGCAGTCAAAGCAGGTGCAGGTGCGGTGTAGTGGGATGATGCACTCGGCTGCTGGTTGGACTCAAGCAGCACAGGCTCAAGGGATTGTCGCAGTACGCATTGATAGTGCATGGAGGCAGGAGGACTGTGTTTGCTGCACTGCTGACTAGCTCAGTGCACATGATGACTTCACAGCCAGTGGCCCTGATCGAGTGCTCTGCAATGCGGGATGTGGTATGCCCAGCCTGCAGCCCCCAGGGCAACCAGTCAAGCAGTGGCAGCGCAATTGTGTTGCACCCGACAGCATGTGCTGAAGCATGGTTGGAATCCTGCTCATTGTGAATAGGTTTAGGCCGCTGCTGTTGCATGCGTATCCTAGTGCTGCTCACTGCTGAGCGTCAGGCTGACAACATGGTGAAGCCATTCACTGTATGGTGTGCAGAATGCAGCTGATCATGGAAGCCAGTCCAAGTACCGTCTCACTATTTGGACCAGATGCTGAAGCTGTAGTGAGCCAGGAACAAAGGATTGAGATCCGTTTACAAAACTGCAAACAATCAGTCACAAAACCCTCGACAGGGCCACTCCACTGACAAAAACACTTGAATAGAATACAAAGAGATGGTTCAGGCAACTCCGCCACTCAATACATTGCCAATCCGAGTTTGGCAAGTTATTCCGTTGCGCGTCCCACTCTTACTGGAAAGCATGTACAGGCCTCACAAGCGCTCTGCACTCAGCACACTGTCATTCACTATCTGCGTTTAAGCAGAGGGGGTGAACTTGGTGGCGTAGGCGAAGGCGTTGTTGGTGGTGGGGTCAGCCAGGTGCTCTGACAGGTTGGCCAGGGGGCCCTTGCCGGTCACGATGGCCTGGATGAAGAAGCCGAACATGGAGAACATAGCCAGTCGGCCGTTCTTGATCTCCTTCACCTTCAGCTCAGAGAAGGTGTCCGGGTCGTCAGCCAAGCCAAGGGGGTCGAAGGACTCGCCAGGGTACAGGGGGTCCAGGCCCTCACCAGCGGGGCCACCGTTGACACGGTAGCCCTCAACCAGGCCCATCAGCACAACCTGTAGCCAAATACAAAGAGGCACAGCAAAGACGTCAGGGCAAGCCTCACTTACAAGGTATCATCATCTGTACTGACAGATGGCCAACTGCTTAGATATTTCAACAGGTCACAACAAGAGACATCCCCTGAACAGGCCTCTGAGCGCAGGCTGCAGTTCTGTGCTTATGGCATCCTCCTGCCCCACTGGATACCCCTGCAGCACTTCCCCAAATAATCCCCACCTGGAAGGCCAGGATGGCGATGATGGACTGGGCGTGCACCAGCGAGGGGTTGCCGAGGTAGTCCAGGCCACCGTCGGCGAAGATCTGGGAGCCGGCCTTGAACCACACAGCCTCACCGAACTTCACGCCGTTGCTGGCGAGGAGCTCGGGGGTGATGCAGCCCAGAGCGCCGAGCATGGCCCAGCGAGCGTGGATCAGCTCAGCCTCGCGCAGGCGCTTGAAGGTCTCGGGGTCAGCGGCCAGGCCAACGGTGTCCCATCCGTAGTCACCGGGGAACTCGCCGGTCAGGTAGGGAGGGGTCACGGCCTCGGAGTAGGGACCTGTTCGAGTGCAGCCAATAGAATAGCAGGAACGTCAGAACTCAAGACAATTGCATATGCCCAGGACAAGGAGTGTGGTTGAGCACACGCGTGTTGTATTGTGCGTGCTGTTTTCTCGCACAAACAGCCTCTGGCGCAGCAGGCAAAGCCCTTGTTGACTGGCTGTGCGAGTGAGATACGACTTTGGACCCGGTACACAAGTTCGATGCTGACAGGGTCAAGCTTACCCAGGAACTTCACACGGTCGGGGCCGTAGAAGGACACACCGCTGCTGGGGGCAGCCTTGGCCGGGGCCTGCGACCACAACACATTTGCACGCAAGATACTAAGTCCAGCTGCAGACGACTGAGGAGCGAGTGCTGCCGGACGGAAGAGCGCCAGCAAAGCTGAGGCTGTGCGCCAAAGCACTGTAAGCTGTCGAGCGCTCCGTGACGCTGTCATAGGTGAGGCAGTGCGTGGGGTTCATCATCGCACTGCTCACCTTGGTGGCCTTCTTGGCCATGCAGGTGACCTGCAGAGCAGAGCGGGATGCCAGAGCGAAGGCCATGGTGTCGAGTTGTTGAGTGACTTTGAGACTGCAAACTGTGTAGTGAGTAGTCGCAAGGTAAGGAGCACAGGCAGCACTGCCACCTTTTTAACTGGTGGAGTTCTCAGATGGTAGACCCAATTGTACTGCAGATCCATCTCACTGAGCTGCTCAGTTTGGTGCCCATCCTGCCCTGCCCATCCGCACCCTAGCCAGAACCAAATTGTGGCAGCTTTCACACATCAATTGTGATGCTGAAGCCCTCTTGTCAGCCGTCATGCGCGACACTTCCTCAGTGCGCACACATTTGGCGTGTCAACAACCGACTTCGCTTTCCCTCCCAGTGATTCCCCATCCCACCGGGACAGGTGTGAGTGGGAAGTCCCAGCTCTTGCAGATAACCCAAGAGTTAAACTGCAGCTTGTGTTGCTTGCAGCAAGTGGGGACGCCCCGGCTGGAAGGGAGTTGCAACGCCGCCAGCAGCAGCGTAGCAGCAGCATTCGGTATGTGCACCTGCCCATGCAACAACAGTGATGCTAGCCTTCCACACAGAATAATTGGTGCTCTGCAGACAGTGCCACAGACTACGCAGACTGATTGTCACCAAGTTGTTGTTCTCAGTTGATTAATGCACAGCACGATGCCATGGTGCACGTCCGTGTGAGAATGGGTGATCCTCGGACGCACTTGCTGGCAAGACCATCAGCACCTATAGCAGCGCATGCAGGTTGCAGCGATGTCAACAAACGTGGCGAAACGACACGTTTCTGCTTGCGTGCATGGTAGCGTGTGCACCAAAAACTGCACCAAAGCATGCGAAGGGGCTCCAGGCTACTCCCCTGGGTGCTGTCCCACTTAGGAGAGGATATCAGAAACATGGGTGAGGAATGCTGACAGGTGCACTGCGCAGTCTGCATACGACGCACACTGCCCATGACGACCAAGTGCAGCTCGCCGCATGTCTGCTTGACTTGAAGGCACGTTTCCGGCAATTCAGAGGAGGCACACCACATGGGTGCGCAGTGAGCATCCGAATTTCCATGCAGACCTTTCCTGCAGGCACGCTTGTTGTGTTTGGATGCCTCCTGGAGGCCTCCATTAACCTTTGCGTTTCAAGTTCTGGAGAATGCATGGAGGGTATTACCATGCCACGGCTGTACTCCAACGGCCTATTGGCGTTGTTTCCCACACTCCATGTTTCGGGAGTCCTATCACTACAGGGCCATGCATGTTGGGTTCACACTGCCTTGCGTTGCAGCTCATGGCATGCGGGAGTCAGGTCCACCATGCCTGCCATGCCAGTGTTTGTTCGACTATCTGGCATCCTGCGAGACAACCCGACATGCGGCTGTTGCTTGCCGCGCTGGCTGCATCCGGGACCCCGTCATGCACAGCCGAATTGCCTACAACACGCTTACAGTGAAGCCTGGCTGGACTCAATGCCAAGACCGACTCACCCTGGCCTCCAAAACTCAGTGCATGTGGATTGGACGCCATATAGCTTGTGATTTTGGATTTCACCTGAGGCCTGACGAAGTGGCCGGTGCATGCAGGGCGCACATGCAAACTGCATGCAACTATGCAAGCAATTCACTACGCTTGACGCTCGCAAGCTCCCAAGTTGCCTCGGGTGTGATGCATGTATACCTAGCATGCATGGCGCATGTTTGGACCTGCGTTGTGGTGTGCCAGGATGTATGGGAACGCTAGCCCATGGGATACAGAGTGCCTGAGGCAAGTCCACGTGTTGCGGCATGCACATGCGCAGCCAAACAAATCCTGATCAATTGCGACCACTTGGCAAGAAGCAATGAACAAGTCTGGCAAGGCACACATGTTGGAAAGCCAATGGTAGGATGGCAAGCAAGGCCAAAGGGCAGGGCCGGTGGCGTGCGTGGTGGCGTGGTGTGGTGATGATTCGTGAACGGTGTGGCGCGTGTGTGACATTCCTGTGTCAATGCACTCGTCCATGTGAACGAGGGGTGCGCCCCGAATGCCTGCCGGATCGCAACGAGGCGTGCATGTCCTTGCTGGGCTGTCATTGCGTGTTATGTGAGCTTGACCTCGTCCACACTGGACCCAAACGCCGTGCTGTGTACGCCTACTTTACCTTCATATTACCACTTGCCACCCCTCCACCGCCACGCTGCTATTTCTGTTGCTTACAAAACAACCTGCTAGCAAACCTTGCACTAGCCCTCTCTCTCGCCCTAAAACAGGTGCTTTGCAGCTACAGCTAGCTGCACACAGCTGCAGTAGCAGCAGCAATCCAGCAGTTGGTGATGTCCAGACGGAAAGCGGAGGCGTTGGGGTTAGGCGGGTATGCTTCCGACGACGACGAGGACGAGGACAGCGTGGACGTCAGCTCACACGATGGTGCGTTTGCAGTTCCTGGGCTTTCACCAGGGCCTTTCCGTGTCTTCTCGTTCTGCTTGGGTTGCGTTTTACCCTCCAGGCCCCGTACAGTTGTATGCACAGGTTTCATGCCCAGCCCAGAGGTAGGCATGCACGCTGTCAGCATGGCAAGCTTGTTCCATGCTTGTACGGTGTTGTGCTTTGTTTATCCTGTGCAGGTGCGGACCTTCTCGGCACATATCGCAGTGCACCGCTAGGCGCAGACGAAGCAGGCACGCAATTCAACAGTGAAGCAGATCAGCAGCAAAGCCGGCGGCCCTCACCCAGCCCATTAGCAGATGGCGAACACTTGCAAGCAGGAGAGGGCGATGCTGCGGGGACGTCAGGGTTGCAAGACGGTCAACAGCAAATACGTGAGTCACTGTCAAGCGCGTGGACAAAGTGTTGACTTTCATGAGCCTGGAACGTGAACAAAGCAAGTTGGTTCTGATAAGGGCTTTAATTATGCTGCTGTGCAGTAGAAGGTGGTGCGTGTGGAGACCCGATGCTGCGGCTGCCGCTTGAGCTGAGAGAACCGTTTCCCACGCAATGTTCGGAGAAACTACAGGTACATATGGAATGCCATGACTCCAGCTGTCTCACTGCTTTGTGTGTGCGTTGTTCTTTGCAGTCTCCCTGCCCTGCACCACATGGAAGCGACCCGGCTTTTTCCTGGCTTGTGCACTGAACAGGAAAAGTTTCGGCGCTTCATCGAGACCTCGCAGCGCACGGGCAAAACAATTAATGATCAGCTGCGCAGCAAGCGAGACTACCGCAACCCGGATTTCCTCAACAAGCTCGTGCAGCACTTTGGCGTGAAGGAATACGGCACGGAGTTCAGCGCTGACATATTCGCACCTGACGCACTACCGGTCGAGGACTATGCAGGTGAGGTGTGCCAACGCTGCTGGCGCGGGGCCATTCAGTCACGTGTTCAGTTGCAATGGTCGTAGGGCCACCAACGCTGCAGGGCCAACTGCAAGCATATTGAGTGCGAGAGTTGGCCGTTGGCAACACACAGCAGGCACGCGCACACGCGTCATGCCCACGCCATGCACCGCAGCAAGCACAGAGACCTGTGGTTGGGTGACAAGGGCTGGCCAGGCTGGGGCGTGTGTGCTGGCCAGCAGAACTGCGGCACCAGGCACGCCACGCCTGGTAACCACAGCCCCAACGGCACCGCTGGCCAGGTCGCACCACGCAAACGCAGACAGAGCACAACACTGTATAGCACTGCACGTGACTGAGTGCCATGATGCGCACAGCCCTCCTCTGGGCGGCACCCTTGGCCTGTGCTGGTTTCCGAGGTTACCAGCACTGCCATGTGCACAACGTCCTTCCTCAGCTGCGCCGCAGCATCGTGCATCAGTTACCCAAGAGCTGCTGTGACAAGACACCATGGCAGGCATGGCATCCATGTGCCAGCTGGGGTGCCACGCTACTGGATCAAGGACTGTTGGGTGGCGTACTGGTGTGGCATAGGTTTGACGCAGCTACTGCTGCTGTTGCTGCTGCTGCTGCTCGTCTGGCCTGCTTTGGTCGCACGTGTGCATGGCTTCTTGCGCAGAGAACCTGCTCAAGGCGCTGGAGCGGGAACAGGAGCGGCGCGCGCGGCAGCGGCAGGAGCAGGTGGCCAGCGGCAGCGCGCGCCTCGACTTCACGCGCGGCACGGGGCCGCTGGGCCACATCCCCGCCAGCCGCTCCGGCAACAACCTGCTGGCGGTCAAGGCCATCGCGCAGGCGCACCTGGCGCGCCAGGCGCAGCAGCAGGGCTGAGGAAGTGATGAGTGATGAACTGCTGACTGCACTCGTATGTGCTGGCGATGTGGGTCACCCTCACGCAGAATAGTGGGACACCGCCAGCCTCAGTGACTTCCGAGCCCTCCCAGGAGCGAAATTGCAAGGGGCAGCCCCAGCTCTGGCAGTGTGCATGCGCATGCTGCATGCGGATCGCTACACAAGCAGGCTTCTCTGTTATAGCGCAACAGGACCGCATCCCTGCCCTTTGTGTGCGCTGAGTGAGTGCTGCACAACCTGCATTACTCGATGCCGATATCACTCAATATACCATCCGATCGGGCTGTCTGTCCTTCACTTGGCTCTGCCCCTTGCCCGCTAAGCAAGCTGCTCCTGTGCATGCTGACCAGGCTCACCCACGGCGACATTTTCCAGTGGCATGCGCAGTTGCATGCATCCACCGGCCTGCATCTGTCCCCTGTTACACCGTCATCCCGTGGTTTTGTGTGGTCCGGTCCGGTTGCATAGCGTGCTCCAGCCGAGGGACCAACGCGCCATCCCCATGTGGTGAACCTTAATAGCATATCGGTGGTTGGTTCATTTATACATGATGCAGCATTCGCATCATGATGCAAGCGTTACAGCGGTTGCCACAGAGCACATAACTTGACATGACATGACTTGCACGTTCAGGCATGCGCATGCGTGACCAAACCACCGGACGGGTTTGCCGTGCTCAATGAGGCTGCAACGCCAAGCTTGCAACGAACGAAAAGGAATGCAGGTGCAAGTCCTGCCTAACCGCCAGCATGTGCAACTTCAGGCAGATCCAACACATGTTGGCACTGTGCGATGCGTGATAGGTGCACGTCGAGAGGGGGGGGGGCGGGCAGCTGCAAGCGCAGTGTGTGTCTCTTACGTCCGTTTACTGAGCGGTGCAAAACAGGGTTGCACGCCGACCCTACTGCTGCATACGGGCCAGCTGTGGGTACAGCACTGATGGCAGGGATCCCATATTCCAAAACTTGCTCGTCGCGTGTGGCGTATCCTTGCCTGCGGCCCCGTAGCCATGAGCGCATGCCCTGCCAGGTCCGGGAGACAAATGCAGTTCAGAGACGCCAGCGGTAGTACCAAGGGCAAAGCTGAGCCATCAACGCTTGCGTGCCCCTGGCCTTGGCTTGCGAGCTGGCGCGCTGTCCCCTTTGGAAGGAGCGGTGCGAGATTTTGTGTGCTGCGCCAAGCTTGCAGGGCTGGCCTGCAGCTGTGCCCCTGACCCGGAGCCCTGGTGTGGAATGCGCCCTGCTTCCTTCTTGGCTGAAGGCGCCTTGGGCTTTTTGGCCTTCAGTACCAGCCTCGAGAGCTGCACAGCGGCCTTGAACAACGACACGCCCAAGAGCACGCCAAGGCTGGCGTTTCGCACCACGGCCACGGACTGCTTCTGCTCGCTCTGTATTTGACTTCGCAGCTGCTCCAGCGTCCGAGCTGTTTCGCGCTGCTTCTGTACACACTGCCGCTCCTTGACGTACTCTTCTTCGATAGCGTTTAGCGCCAGCCGCTGCTGCTCATTGTCCGCGCCCGACAACACGCTAGGCTCTTCAAGCTCCGCCAGGAACTCTTCCTGCACAGCTTTTTGAGCGCTGGGCTGGTTCATACCCAGCTTGCGCAAGGAGAAGTCCAGCGGGTCCTCGTCCGTCTCGCCAACCACTGATGTGCGCAGCTGCCGGCGATACCAGTCGTAAGACGCGTCCTCCAGCTCCGAAGACAGCTGGTCATTGGTGTGGATCTTGCCAGCATGGAGGCGCTTAGTCACTGCATCAAACTCGCGTGGCACATACTCCTTCCAGTCCTTGTCCCACTGCTCGACGACCGCCGGGTCACGGAACGGCTGGTGTATTGCGAGCTCTGCAGCCTCGATCAAGCGCGCTGTGCCTTTCACAAACACACTGAAGGCATCGGGTAAGATGAGCCTGAGCCGTGGCTCCGGCAGCTCTATGTTGAAAAAAGGTACATGCACCATAGCTGCAGGCGCGTAGTGAAACGACTAGGGCGCTAGGGCAGGCAGGTAACGTCGGTATCACTCCATTGAGCTTGGCTATGCTCTGGGACAAAACACCGTTACAGCAGGATAGTAGTTTAGGCTTGTGCTTTTCCTTGCACGTGTCTGCTGTGCAAAGCCGAGGCGACAGATCCGCCCAATCCTAGGCCCCATCCTGCATGCTGCATGGCACGTTGCGGTATCCAGCACGCAGTTGGCAAAGCAAATTCAGCATAGCACGGTCACCAGGAGACATGCATGCAAGTGCGCGACCCCAGCACAAGCTGCAAAGCACGTTTCGGGAGTCACGTGCAGCACCTTTTACCAACCCGCAATCCAGCCTGCCCCTTGACTTTACTCAGATGCCATCAACACCTGCACTGCATCAGAGGTCAAACCGTGCCTCAGCCTGCCCTGCTCGCAAGGCCTGCAAAAGCAGCCCGGAACCGGTTTCGTAGAGTTTCACTGCCTTCGTTTGTCACCCCCTAAATAAGGTCCAGCGTTCGCGTTCCCCCCCCCCACACACATGTGACCTTAGTATGTGACTTCAGCTTCATAATGCACAGGCGTTCCAGTCAGCAAGGTGCAACTAGGCCGAACGTAACTATTTTGTTGCTGGCTGCTTTCGCTATGCTGAACCCGATTCAGCTCGCCAGAACCCTTGCTTTGCTCTGACGCAGCAGTGCTTTGCAAAGTACATGTTTGCGTCCTGCAGCGACGCACGGCGCTGACCAGCCGATTGGCGCGACGTTCCGCCATAAAGTTATCAGTCCAGAATAGTCCAAGTTGCCTGCTGCAGTGTCCGTGAGTTTCAACGTGAACGTACCTCATACGTTCAGCATATGCGCACCCCACCAACTATGGCCTTGTCACCAACTCACACTGTTGAATGCCGCGTGCCCTCGCTGTGGAACAGCTGTCAGCACTTCTTGATTGCCAGAGTTACTCATCAAGTTATATCCCCTCGCTTCTGTGTCAGTGCAGTATGTCTGGGTTTTGTTGCGAGTTTGGCCTTTATGACGCTTGTGACCCAAAAAGGTTACGTGACTGACGATGCCCAACCGCCGGTCATTACAATTTGCCCAAGATAAAAGGCACCAACTCTGCAGTACTGCAATCCCATCAATTGCTCAAAGCTCAGCAAGTTGTAGACCTGGTGGCATACCCAAAAGGTTTCATGCACCTTATTCGTTCTGCCCACGCCCGCTCTCTGATCTCCACCGGCAAGCCCAGAATTTCTGTGACCACTCGTGCAATGGCTGGTGTCAAGGCCCACACCGCAATTGATGAAGTGAACAAGACGGGGGCGTTTGTCAGGATTGCTGCTGGCTTCAGGGAGCAAATCGCCAAGGGTGCACGCTTCGAGCCCGAAGGTGAGGGCCGTCTCTCGATATGCGACAAGCGGCAGGTTGCTGGCGTGCTTACTGCGTTTTCTCGAAGCCACCTTTGCTTACTCTTGGGCTGCTGGCTATTTGTGCATCGCAGCTGACAGGTACCACCTGTACGTCTCCCTTGCGTGCCCCTGGGCAGCACGCTGTTTGACCACGCTCTACCTCAAGGTAGGTTTGACAGACTGTGTTGCCACTGACTGCGTTAACTTCACACATGGCTCTGTGAGCCGGTGAGCCGTTGCTGTCTGTGTCCATGCACCAGCGTCAGCACCGCTAATTGCGCCGCTGGAAAACCCTGTTTCATACGCGGTGCACCCCTGCTCGCACCGCGACAACAGGGTCTGGACCACGTGATTGGCGTGTCAGTCGTGCACCCCACGTGGCAGCGCACACGCCCGGACTCGGCAACCGATGAGCACACTGGCTGGACGTTTGCTGGCCCCGGTCACGCCCCGCTGAGCAGCCCAACTGGTACGTGAGC
>BDDA01000342.1:22751-46123 GCA_001662385.1 Chlamydomonas asymmetrica | reverse complement strand
CTGGGATAAACGCTGCACACCCTGTCTTCCCCTGTGCCATGCTCCGACTGTCCTTGCCCAACTTGAGCAACCGCAAGGCACCAAAAGTGTGCCCTAGGGCGCTGGTGGAAGAGACACAGTCAGGTGTGAACGGCAGGTAGGGCGCAGCACCAGTGCCGATCGTGAGAGGAGGCTCAGGCACACACACACACGTAGCGGGTGCGCGAAGCAGGCAGAATCCATTATGATCAAACACGCCAAGGACTTTATTGCCGGGTGGTGCGGCTCTGATGGCATCCTGCGGCAGCGTATCAAGCGTGTTGGGGCCCCACACCTGCCCAAGCGCGTACGGCCCTGTCGCGCCTGCATGGCATTACGTCGTTGCTGCTGTATCGCTGCGTATACTCGGTTCCCAGCTGCCCCTGCGCATGCACGTGTCTGTTTTGTACTTTCGTTACATCACTGCAACGCGTGGGGGGGGACCAGCGCTTGACACGCGCATGTGCTCGCCTGCGTGTGCTGGTGCCTCCCGCACGCACTATGCAGGGTTCGGCAGCTTCCCCCCGGATGAGGCCTGCACAACTGACCCCATCAACGGCGTCAAGTACATCCGTGACCTGTACGAGATGGCGGGCGACACCATAGGTGAGTGATGCTTGGGAAAGCAAGGGAGGGGGGAAAGGGTGTCTGCAGGCAGGGCAGCACTGGACATGTTGCCTGGCGCCAGGCGTGGGTTGCTGTGGAGTGGTTCCTGTGCAGGACCAGCACTGTACCTGCACGGTTGAGGGTAGGCCTTATGCTTCTCTAGGGCAGCCGTTTTGGACTTCTGATTACCATGTACATGCGAGGAATAACCGACGGCCAAAGTTGTGGTGAACCCTGCGTGTCGCAAGTCGGCCTGGCCAGGCAGCTAATGCATGATAAGTGTTGGAGGGGGAGCAAGCAAACCAATGGCCGCTCAGGAGCAGGATTGGTCCGGTGCTGCACAGCGTGTTGCGCGAAAAGCTGGCTGACGTGTTCATCAGGGATATGTCGAGGAGGGCGGGAGGAGGGCGCGGCTCCCGGCCTTAAAACACATGCATAGTAACATCCTCTTTGCCGCGTGCTCCTCTGTGCGTAGGCAAGTACTCTGTGCCTGTGCTGTGGGACAAGAAGGAGAAGACCATCGTCAACAATGAGGTGGGTGGGGATCACATTCACCTACCAAGACAGGAAGGAGGAGGAATGGAGGATCGAACGCTTGCTTGTCAGCGTACTTGCTTTGATCAGCGGAAATCGCTGCATGGCCTGGAGCGCGCCATCCATCGTTGTTTTCTGTGCTGTGAATGCGCGCAGTTCAGCTCGAATTTGCCGCCATGTGAGATACTGTCGGGCTGCCTGTGTGTTACAACGGCCCCCGCATGGTCAGAGCCAGGGGATGGCCGCTGGTCCGCTGCGCTGTTCGCCATCCGTCCACGCGATGTGCTGCTGTGCGGTCTGGCAATGCAGACACCTAGCCAGCATGGCAGTGTAGTGATCAGTGCATGCGCGTTGCTCACCCCTTATATCTCTTATCATCTGCCCGCACAGAGCTCCGAGATCATCCGCATGTTCAACTCAGAGTTCAATGAGCTCGCCAAGAACCCAGGTGGGTGCAGTGCCGGTATGCATAGGGCGCGCATAAGCAGAAACTTGCCGGCATCTGGACACAGTACATGCCATTCTCCTCGCAGCCAGCACAACGTGTATGAAACAAAGGGAGCACGGTTGACAAAAGCAAGCATGGTTGATGCAAACGGAACCGTGAAGTACGATGCAGGGCAAATAGGGGCCCTGCTGTGCTGATGGAATACTTTGTTGCCCAACATGAGAACTGACAAACACTGTTGTTTGTGGCCTTCCCGCCCCCCCGCCGTTGCCATTTTGTCCAGGACTTGATCTGTATCCCGAGGCGCTCCGCTCCGCCATCGACGGCGTCAACGAGTGGGCGTATCCCGCCATCAACAACGGCGTGTATCGTTGCGGGTTTGCCACGGGCCAGGAGGCGTACGAGACTGCTTTCCACGAGCTCTTCTCCGCGCTTGACCGCTGCGAGGGCATCCTTGCGGGCCAGCGCTACATTGCGGGGGAGGTGCTGACGGAGGCGGACGTGCGGCTGTTCCAGACGCTCATCCGCTTTGACGAGGTCTACGTGGTGTACTTCAAGACCAACAAGCGCTTCATCCACGAGTACCCCAACCTCTCCAAGTGAGTGCGAGTGCAGGGCGGGCCTCCCCACCGCGCCTTTTCACTTTCTATTGTGTCATTCATGTGCATCCGCGCACAAGCGTGAAGGCATGACGCGACGGGTGCTTTCCTTGCTCTGCGAGTAGAGCACAGCAGCAGTGTCTTGGTGTCCACTACAGCAACGCATTGCTGCGCCATGTGTGTTGCCGCGGCCTGTGCCGCTCGTGCCCACTCGCGCTCACTGTCCCCAGCTGTGACGCCCTGGTCCCTGCGTGCTTGCCAATTCTCATCTCATCCCCCACCTCACACACACGCACTGCTGCGTCAGCCTCCCTGCGTGAGCTGTCACATTGATTGCGTGCCTGCATAAGAAAGCCCGCCTGCCTGCCTGTTTGCTGCGTCTGTCTTGTCGCTTGCAGCTATGTGAAGGACGTCTACCAGACCCCGGGTGTGTCAAAGGCGGTCAACATGTACCACATCAAGACCCATTACTTCACCTCACATCCAAAGCTGAACTACTACGGTGAGTTGAAGCTGGGATGCAGTCCAGGCTCGGCAGTGCTACATGCAATACTTGCCCAACCCATCGCTGTCCCAACGGCGCACGCTGGTCAACATCCTCCCTTGCATGCCTGAACCATCAACTGAGCCTGTTGTATGTGGTGCGAACGCTGCTTTGCTTTACTCCATGCAGCGATCGTGCCCAAGGGTGGCGAGGCGTGGTGGGAGCAGCCGCACGACCGCGCTGAGAAATTCCCTGCCGCGTACAAGCCCAACCTGTGAGTAAGGATTACGTCAGGAGCGAACGACAACGTCCACTGCCACAGCCCATACATGACCCATGAGGCTCATGTCCAGGGCGCGTGTGTGCCCGCCTCAACTCTGCAGGGCCCACACACGACAGGGCCTCGACACGCGACCCACTAGGGCATGGCATGCAAAACCAACCAAGGAATATCTCTGAACTTCATCTTGCGCACCGGAGCATGGCATGGCATCTCAATGGCAGGCAAGCAGCCGTGCCTGGTTGCCGCTACAACCTCGATGAAGCATAGTTGCATACTGGGAGTCATAATGTTATTGCGGGTGGCTAGGAGGATGGGTGAAGGCTGCTTCGAGATGTATGCGTGGTCCGCCCCTTGCATATATGGGCACAAGCAGTGCTTGAGCATTGAATGTTTCCAATGACGTGTGTCACCACCTGGCGTATACTGCATGCTGTACTGCAACAACAAAGACAAGTGCCAAACTGCCAGTTCGGTCCAGAGCGTTGCTTGCTTCCCCTTTAGCATACTTGTAGGATAATGCACAATGTTTTGATTATTGAATCCTCTTGTTTCTGCAAGGCTCCTGCTGCTGCTGCTTGCAATGCCTGTTTACATTTGTGTTGGGCATGGTACTGTGGTGAGGATCGGGTGGCTGTCACCACGGATTTTGCACGAGCAGGCGAGCTGAGGCAAGCGGCGACCGCCATTTACTTCCTCATGTTACTGCTTTAGTCATGTACGTGTGTGCGCAACGTATCCTTTGCAATAACCTCGCCCGCTTTTCCTTCAACACTATCCTGCAGCCGGACCCTTGTCGCGTCCCCCAGCGCTCACTCAGGCAAACGCGTTATGCTGCCCCTGCAGACCTGCGCTTGTTGCACGCTACAGCGATTGCTGCCACATACACGATTGCCACACATGACCTCCAGCTTATTCTGACGCACTGGTTGTCTGCTGCGTCGCTCCTGATGGTGTAACAGACAGGCTTGCCATGGCGCTGCTGACTGTGCGCTCGCGTGTGGCCGCAGCCCAATTCTACCGGAGTTTCAGACGGCGAAGCGCTTGGAAGGCCACACAAGGCCAATAAACACCGCATAGCATTATGTGTGAACCAAACCGTGCCTGCCGCGCTGTGTGCGTCATGTGGTGCCGGGTACGGCAGCAGACTGTGCAGGAGTGCAAGTGCAGCGCAAGGGATGGTGCGAACGCACGGCAGCAGCTGAAGGAGGCGTCGCCGAGGGGTTCAGGCGGCAGGGTGGCAGCGCTGCAGGGTGGTTGCAGAGCACCAGGGGACGCAGACGTGCTGACCAGGCAGGTGCTGACCCGTGCTGCATCAGCAGTAGGAGCCCAAGAGCCCAAGAGTTCAATCCCCGGTATCCCCTGCGCTCGAAGTTTGCTTACCCGTCTCACCGTTTCCTGTCACTGCACTCACTCTGTAACGCTCCGTGAACTGTAAGTACTCTGCGAGGTTGCCACAACACATGCAGTTCAGATAGGGCTGGCATGCAGCGGGCTTGGATCCCCCAGGCGAGCTCCTACGGGCCTGCTTGTCGGTGCCATGCACCTTACTGTGAAGTCACGCCTGTGCGTATGGGTTGATAGTCAGTGTGTGCTCGCCACCAGAAACCCAACTCCAGGCAGCAAAGCAGGTTGTTTCATAACACCAAATGTAAGACGTTAGCATGAACGTAGAGGCAGTGTTGACGCGTGCATGTACGTCCCCAAAACCACAACGCACACCTTGCAGCAGGTCAGGTTAGGGCGACCTGGCAGTGTGTGACTTGGCAGCATGAACAGTCAGTACGTTCAGTGCCAGGCTGCTGGGAATGTTTCCTTGATACAAGCGCTTTATTTGGCTTGAGTTAATGCTACACAGCTCTGCGTGTAGGGTAAGATTGACAGCACAACGCTGCTGCACATATACACAGAGTAGGGGGGAGAAGGGTTTTCATATGTCATTGTAATGGTTTTCTTTGCTCAAGCCTTGCAAGGGTCTTTTCAGGGGCCTTTCACGATTACCCGCGGTGACTGCGTAAGGTGACGTGCATGACCCTAACTGCCTGTCTGCGTACTGGCCCTGTAGGACTGGCCACTGCCAATGCCTGTATCCAAAGCCAAGCATATATACAAAGCTGGCCAGACACATTAAAGCACACAGTATCCACCTCTTGCTGTTTTGCACTCTTCATTGCTCTCGACCGGTTCTCGAACACTCCACTTTTGCGTTAGCTGTGTGATTGCGCTTTCGTTTCGCTGCCAGCCCACCCACGATGAGCAAGACAGGTGCTTTTCTCCGGAACGCTGCTGGCTTCAGGGAGCATGTTGCCAAAGGAGCACGCTTTAAGCCTGAAGGTGCGTGAGCAATCACCAGCGAGACCGCTGTGTGCTGCACAGACAAGTCTGCATGTTCCCAGTTCGTGTTCAGTTTTGCGTTGGAATCGCCACCCCGTATGTTGCTGCTTTTATCTTGCTGGTTACCTCTCTGCTGCGCTCACTTCTCCACGCAGCTGACAGGTACCACCTTTACATCTCCCTTGCATGCCCTTGGGCAGCACGCTGCTTGACCACGCTCTACCTCAAGGTGGGTTTGAAAGACTGTGTTGCCACTGACTGTGTTAACTTAACATATGGTTCTGTGAGCCGGTGAGCCGTTGCTGTCTGTGTCCATGCGCTAACGTCCGCACCGCTAAATTGCACCGCTGGAAAACCCCGTTTCACACGCGGTGCACCCTGCTCGCGCCCCTGCCACAGGGCCTGGACCATGTGATTGGCGTGTCAGTCGTGCACCCCACGTGGCAGCGCACACGCCCGGACTCGGCCACCGACGAGCACTGCGGTTGGACGTTTGCCACGTTGAGCGACGCTCCGCTCAGCAGCCCTACAGGTGGGCACAATCGCCAAGCGCCCTTACCTGATGGTCCCCATTGGGGTTTGGCTGGGTCGTTTTGACCGACCTTCCCCCCTGCCGATTTAGTGAAACGCAACAACGTGACATACATCCTGCCCAGTCCTTGCATGCAATCCCTGATCCGGGGTGATGGGGGTCGGGTAGGAATTGATGGTGCGTTGAATGCGATAATGCTCAGTCTGACGCTGTAAGCACTGCATCATGTGAGGGCAAGACACGGCGTGTGTGGCATGCATGCAGGGTTTGGCAGCTTCCCTGCTGACGAGGCATGCACGACGGACCCCATCAACGGCGTCAAGTACATTCGTGACCTGTACGACATGGCCGGTGACACCGCGGGTGAGCGGGACCTGACACTGTGAACGCTGAGCCATACCCTCAAGGGGCCGGGCGGGGGGGAGGGGGGGGGGACTCCCACCGCATGCCGAGGGCGGGGAGGCATTGCACTAAAGCACTAGTAATGTGTGACTGTCAGGGCACGCAGTACAAGTGTTGTTGCAAGAGGTGGTGTGAAAGAGTGAGTTTGCTTTAGCAAGTTGGCACCTCGTGGCCAACCGAGAAGGCCATGAATTTGAGTAGCAACCGATTCAGCTTGGTAAGGCGGGTCGATCCGACTGCTGGAACGTGCAAGCATGTATTGGGGGCTGTCAAGCGTGAGGGGATACATGGAATAAACACAACAGTGCAAGCAGGTGGTGTGTTGCTTTTACCAGTGCTACGCGTCCGCCACCTTGAGCATCTCCTTAGAGCTTGTGGCTGTGATCCTGATAGTCCTGAAGTGCATGGATCCTCCTGCCTGGCCGGCGTGCATGCAGGTACGTACTCCGTGCCGGTGCTGTGGGACAAGAAGGAGAAGACCATTGTCAACAACGAGGTGGGTGAGAGTGATCCTGGGGTGGATCGCGCCGCCTGGGGTGCTCGCGTTTGAGATGCTGCCGCCGCTTTTGCAGCCGTCCGCTGCCCGTGCTCGCTGCGCCAGCAGCGCTGGCGGGGGAAGGCCAGAACGAACGAGCGGCTATGAATAGCTGGTTGGAGCACGTTCAGCTGGATTGGTTGGGATGGCATGATTGCTCGCGGTGTTGTGGTGCTTGGTGGAGGAATTTTTCGTGAGCGGCGCATGTCAACACAAGGATCACTACCGCATGCCAGCGTGGACTGTGAAATTGCCCTGCCCTGCGATGGATCATCCATCCACTATGCGCTCAAGCACGCGCTGACAAGTGAGCTTGCTTGCTTGATGCTGCTTGGCGTGCAGAGCTCCGAGATCATCCGCATGCTCAATTCCGAGTTCAACGAGTTTGCCAAGAACCCAGGTGGGTGCATGTCGGGCATGTGATGAGCGGGTGCTTGTAAGGCAGCGTTTGACGGATCAGGTCTTTGGAGCGGACAGTTGGCCCTCCTGCATGCCTGAGTGCCGCCATGCATGCATGCGTTGATAGGTAGGGAGGTTGCGAGGAGGGGTGAGCTGTGGTTGGCACGCAACACGCTTTGCTCAAGCATCAGCGGGAGGCACAGGAGTGGAGCATTTGCTGCCTGTGAAGGGTTTACGAGCGCCGATGTTTTGTGACCTAAGCTTTCAGCAGCAATGAATCCCTCACAACACCCGGTCAGCGCTTTGCTCGTCTCGGATGGACCCAATCACTCTGGTGCGCCAGGCTTGCTATGCTCACGTCCACCTGCCTAAAGCGGACATCTCCGGTTCCTGCTAACGCTTGCTGCTCCCAGGGCTTGATCTGTACCCTGAGGCGCTGCGCGCTGCGATCGATGACGTGAACACCTGGGTATACCCCACGATCAACAACGGCGTGTATCGCTGCGGGTTTGCCACGGGCCAGGAGGCGTACGAGACTGCTTTCCACGAGCTCTTCTCCGCGCTTGACCGCTGCGAGGGCATCCTGGCCGGCCAGCGCTACATTGCGGGGGAGGTGCTGACGGAGGCGGACGTGCGGCTGTTCCAGACGCTCATCCGCTTCGACGAGGTGTACGTGGTGTACTTCAAGACCAACAAGCGCTTCATCCACGAGTACCCCAACCTCTCCAAGTGGGTGCAAGTGCAGGGGGGGCCTCCTAAACGCCCCACCCGCCTCATACATGGAGGTGTGGTTCATGCTGCCTGTGGCACGACGATCCGGTCAACTGCACCCATAACATGCTGAATCCTCACCTACAAACGCTTTTGGCCATGCATCCATATTGCAGGCAGGCAGGCATATGCCAGCGCTCAACATGCTCTCTGCCACAAACGCGTGCATTAAGTGTTATCGGGCTGACCCACTTGATCCATGACGGGTGGCCTAGCACTGGCGAGCGGAACCAGCTGGCCATGCTGCTTACGTTGCGGCGTGAGCGCCTGCCTGTCCTGCCCGCCTTGTCGCTTGCAGCTATGTGAAGGACATCTACCAGACCCCGGGTGTGTCCAAGGCGGTCAACATGTACCACATCAAAACCCATTACTTCACCTCACACCCCAGGCGCAATTACTATGGTACGGCAGGCGCAAGCGCGCAGCAGTGTCTGTGGACGATGTTGTTCCGTGTTGGGCATGCAATTCTTTTGGCACAGGCCAGCGCAGCTGCAGCGCGTAGGGCCTGCTGGCGTGGCATTGCCATGCTGTGGCAGACAAGTTGCCTAACCAAGATTACTGTTCTGACAGCTGTGCACATGGCTGCTTGCTGTAACGGCGTTTGTCCCATGCAGCGATCGTACCCAAGGGTGGTGAGGCCTGGTGGGAGCAGCCGCACGACCGCGCTGACAAGTTCCCTGCCGCGGTGGCCAACAAGCCCTCGGACCTGTAGCCAGCGGTTGTAGTGATCCACGCGTACCAACAGCGAACAACCCAGCCTCTAGCTCGGCAACATACTGAGCGGGAAAGGACAGCGTGGTGGGATGCGCGTGCATCACAGGCCGGCGATTGGTAGTTGATGCTTCTTCTACCAGTGCCACCGCCGAACCGGATCGTAACATAGCGTTAACAAAGCAAGGCGCAACATTTTGTAACATACTCATATGACATACCTGCTGCAATGTGATGACGCCGCCGTCCATTCGCCTGTGGAGCCCATGCCTACAGCTGCACCACACACTGCGGCATTCATCTTGATCATGTGCTGCTCTGCTGCCCACTGCCGCCATCAGTCCATCACTGTCCTTGTGTGTGTTGTTGGTACTTGATGGCTGCATGCGGCGCAGGGCCGAGGAATATCCGTGTTGATACATCGAAATTACTGGCTCTACCATTCTTTGAACGATCTTGATTGACCGTGCACGTTTTGGGAACTGGCGCCATTCTGGACGTGCTATCCTGTAGACATCCCCTCACAGACATCTCGCCACCTGCATGTCGTTGGAATGCGGCGTGCTCGCAACCTGTACACCATAATCGAGTTCAATTTTTCACGATATGCGTTTGCAAACACCACTTGAGGGCAGGAACAGAGTCCCGGGCTGCAGTGCAGACTTATAATTCACGCATTACTGCTGGCTCCAACGCCCTGTCACCGTGTGTGTATGCACATTTCTCTCAGGCCGTCCCAGGTCCGCAACGCCCTCCCCCTCCCCTCTCCCCCCCCCCGCTAATTGACTCCTGCCCGTCGCCACTGGACAAACTCAATTGTATGCTCACACGTGCTCTTTGCCAGCGGTATTCCACAAGCGGATTGGCTTGACACCGTTTTCAGCTGCCCTGGCATTGCTGCATGGAACTCCAGAAGATTACAGGCGAGCCAACGTGTAAAGCAGGGGATGCGGTTGACTGCGTGCGGACCACACACCCAAACATGCAGCAACGTGATGTGATTGCGTGCAGGATGGCAAAGGAATGGCGTCCATGCACAAGGTATGCAGATGTTGTGCCTGGAGCACCAGCAATATGCGAATGCCCAGGCAGGGCTCATCCATCGCACGGTTGCAGTGCGTGATGTGAGTCGTGCGTCAGTCCATGAAGAGGCCGCCAAGCACCACAGGATGAGATCATGTGAGAATGCAGTCCAGGCACGGTAGCTGCAATCGAGAAGGATATGTAACAATCGTAACCCCTGAAACCCATCATGGCATGTGGTGTGCAGCACGGCAGCCGCCAGCGGCAGTATCGGCGCAAACAGAGCGCTTGCATGCCAGATGACACACACGCCATGCAAGAAGAAGAGGCTTGGCCACGTACAAGAGCGCCAGATGCAGCGCACACCAACAACGGTGCAACGACGGGCAGCATCCAGCAGTCGACAGTCTATTGCATGCATCGTCCACAAGTCATCCACGAGTGCGGGCGCTTGAAACATGCCTGCCTGCACTACCATGAAAGCCCAGCTTCGTGTTCAGCACCATGCTCGTTGTAAGGTGCAGACGCGCCCGTGCCCGCCAGCATCGTGTGGCGAGCACACGCGGGCGAACACCGCTTGCGCAACCGCCCTCAACCGAGCACAGAAGGATACATGCAACTCCATGCATGCCAAAGCCAACAGACCAGTGCCTGATGCTGTCGCCATGCGCAAGGCCAGGCACAGGGGCTTCATCATGCACTACGCTATGCACCCGCGGAAACATGATCACTCCATCTCATGCCTTGCAAGTTGCTGGCCACTAATGTACACAAAACAACAGGAATGTGATCCGCAACGTCAGGGTCCCTCCCATGCACCTGATTGCATGCCCCAACATTCCATCATCCAGCATACCATACAACAAAGCACAAAACGTAACACACAATCCAAGGGTTTATTCAGATAGGTATTGATCCGAGCCGTCTGACCAAGCACGTTGTGGGTTGAAAGTGCTGCGCCAGCCAGGCACTGCGTCAGGGCAGGGCGCCTGGCCTGGTGTGCTTAGCCCCACAGGTCGCCATAGGTGAAGTAAGCAAAGGCGAGGCCGGCAACGGGCACCAACACGAAGAGGGAGCCCACGAGCGACAGGATGTTGAACGGCGAGCCCTGTGAGGTCGCAAACACACACTCTGGTGGTTGCGCGGCGGAGGTTGGGGTAGGCAGACAAACAATAGTCGCCTGTAGTGCAGTTTGGTGCCAGAAGTGACAACAGCAAGGGCATTTTGGGCGGGGTGTGGTGCAGGTGCGTTTCGGCAGTTGGCCCAAGGAGGTCCATAAACCCACCTTGTACTCGCTGCCGTCCCAGTTATTAGTGTACAAGTCCTTGCGCTCTTTCCCGTTGTTTGCTGCCAGGTTCGCCTGACGGCGAAACTCTGTGGGCGTTCATCAAGTCATCATCAGGTCCTTCCAATTCAGACCAGGGCTTGCTAACAAATTACACAGTGCTGCACATGGCAATAGGCCTCACCTAGCTCTTCACGCACTGTCCGTTTGGGCTTGCTGAGCTCCCTCGTCTGCTCGTACCTGTTGGGGCGGAGGGCGTGCACGACTCGCAAGTCGAGCACGGTTGTGTGTGGTATTGCAGGCGACCAGAACTTTAGGTCACAATGCAAGGTTTCAACCTCACCAATCAGCTCCGTAGTTCACCGTAGGCTTTTGCTTGCCGTTTGCAGCTTTCTTGGCGTTCACCGTCAGCGCCCTCCTGCCAGGCCGCACTGAGCCTGCGAGTGTGGGTAGTGATGGGCGCGGTGGACATGGTTCACGGCTGTGCATTGTATGCATATTATGACCACAAAGTTGTCAACGTGTACACACCTGCGGTGCGCAAGCAAGTTTGTTGTGTTGCCAAGGAATTCATGGCAGGTATGCTGTTTGCGGTCACACAAGGAGTTTATATCCAGATATAAATGGGCAGGCAGCACAAATGATATTGGTCGACAAGTCATGGTGCTGGCGTCCAGGCTGCAAGCGAAGGAGGGTGATGATCCCCACTCAATTACCCACGGCATCGCTCTCGGCTCATGCACACCGCCACCGCCACAGCTATTTGGCCATCAGTTGGAGTCATGGAAGACTGCAGAGCACATGTATGGAACTGCCAGGAACTCAGGTCTCTGGTCGTTTTACTCATCACCTGCGCGCACTCGCAGGGGATATAGCTTTGATTTCTCAATACAGCGCCTTCCACTTCCTGCCTTACTTTTCCCTGTCCTTTCTTAAGTAGCTCCTGCAACAATGGGTGGAGGGGCGCCATTGGCGTTCCTTATGAAGAAGCCCTGGTAAGTTGACCTAGTCCAGTTGCATCAGGTTGGCCCCTGCAAGTCAGATCGAGGCACGGCACGGCTCACAGCCGAGCTCACATACGGGTGTATCTATTGTATGAGTCTACCTGAAGTGCTGCAACTTGACAGCCCTTTTTGCATCCCTCTTTGGCCTCCGTCCGCAGGCATCCTGCCAGGGTGCAGAACCTTGAGGAAGTATGGAAGCGTGAGCAGAAAGCAGATGCAGAGAAAAAGAAGGTGGAAGAGCTGCAGAAACAGGTGGAGGAGGAGCGCAAGCGAAATGAGTTTATGGCGCTGGCTGAAAGCGCCGGGCATCTTGCGTAAGTCCACTTTGCTATTGCTTTTGCTGCGCTCCTGTGGCCTGCCATGACGAACAGGCATGACTTGTGTTGACTGATGTTATATGGTTTGTTTGTCGTTCACAGCAAAGGCGAGCGGCTGGACTGGATGTATGGCGGTGGCATGCTGGCCAAGCAGGATGCGGACAAGCGTAGGGAGGAGGCACTCATGGGCAAAACAGACGTGCCTATGCCACAGGAGAAAGCCGAGGAAGTCAGCCAGGTGAGGCGTGTGTTGGATACAGAGTTTTACTCGGTTGAATTGCTGTCACTCTGCACACAGCAATTTGACCAAATTGGAACCTGCACTTTGGGTAACAGACCCCTAACTTCTGTTGTTGGTTTTACAGGCTGATAAGCTCTCTGTGCTTCCTACGTTCTACGCCAACAACACGCCGGCGTCTCAAAACGAGACCTGGGCACGCCTGAACAGCGACCCTCTCTTCGCGGTACGGCTTTGAAGCGCCAGTGGCACTGACCTGGAAGGCTATGCTGAGTTTAACGCCGTGCTATGCTGCTGGGCTGCTGGGCTGAGCAGCTGAGTGTGCACTTGGACACCTTAACCACGTGCAGATCAAGCGCCAGCAGCAGGAGCAGCTGAAAAAGATCAAGGAGAACCCCATGAAGATGCTGGAGCTGCTTAAGGCGGTTACAGAGGTACGCTGCGTGCTCAGCATGTCTACTGTATGCATGTGCATGTTGCCAGGCATGCCCATGCAGGGCTCATGCATGCGAACAGCAGATTGGCCAGCGGGCAGTGAAATGCTTGCACCATGCGCAGTGGTTGCATGCGGGTTGGTCTGTTATTGTGCGGACCGATGGGCTTTCATGAGTGGCAAGCCAACACAACTACTACGTGGCGGCTGGCAGGCGCATGCTAGGGTTGTGGAAAATCCGCGCCTCGATAATGGCGCATGCCGTGTCGGCATTGCACATCAACAGGTGATGCACGGCGCAGCAAACGATGCAGGGGTTGCAGTTTCTTCTACCCTACTTCCGTGTATCACCCAGTCAACAAACCCAGTCCCGAACCCACTCGACACGTGCTGTGACTGTACGCCTGGGTGATGCACCCACACACATTGTAGTACGGCATCAAAGCATCGCAACCGGCCCCCTGGCCGGCTTGGTAAGTGCCACTTGAACCCATGTAGAGCATGCTGATCGTGTTGGCCATGTTGCCCGCTTGACTGTTATTTGTGCAGGGACGAAAGGCCAAAGACGAGAAGAAAAAATCCAAGAAGGAAAAGAAGGACAAGAAGAAAAGCAAGAAGGAGAAGCGCAGCCGTGCGGACGCCAGCGGCAGCAGCGGGACGGATTCGGACGATGACCACGCCAAGCATGCAGCAGACAAAAGCAGGTGCGAGCGGAGATGGGTGGGGCTGGAGCGCGTGCGCGCCTGTTCAGCAGGGTGCGGCGTGGCCCGTGCTGAGCATGCATACCGATGGTATCGTACGCGCCAATGCAGCGCTCCTGAGGTTTGCTGGGGCTCGCTGGCACTGTGCAGGTTGCCTTTTGGGCGCTCTCCAGCCATGGAGCGGGCTGTTACCATGCAAAGACGTGGTTGCATGTTCGCTATGCTGCAGTCATTCTAGGTGTGCATCGACGACTCCCACCACGCACCAGCCCACTGTTCGTGCCTGCCGACTGCGTCAACCGTCACTTCTTCGCAGGTCGTCACCGCCCGCGCCGTCCTCTAGGGAGCTGATGCCGCCGCCCTCCAAGCGCCCGCGCCCACACTCCGGCTCCCCGCCACCCCCTCCTCAGCACTGGCAGGGCGCACGCCACAGCGCACAGCGCGACGACGGCGGCGGCGCGGCCAGCGGCAGCAGCCGCGATTACGGCAGGGAAATGGACAGGGGAGCGGGCCGCATGGGGGATAGGTCGGAGCCCCCCCAGCAGCGGCCGCAGTTCGGGGGCGGCCGTGGCAGCGCAGAGGACGAGCCGCGCTTCCGGCCAGCCAGCACCAGCGGCCGTGACCGCGACCGTGATTACGAGCGGCGTGCACCTGATCGGCAGTACGAGCAGCAGCGGCACCAGCAGCAGCAGCCGGTACGAGGGGGCGACCATGCAGGTGCCGATCAAGAGCGAGAGCATCGAAGGGAGCGGGACAGGGAGCGTGCCACGGATGGCGATCGGGAGCAACGGCACCGTGGGGAACCCGGTGGCAGCCGGACAGATCGCGAGCGGGAACGGGACCGAGAGCGGGACCCTGCACGCGACTCCAGGGGCAGCCATGAGCAGCAACAGCAGCACACAAGAGATGATCGGCGATCTAGGCAGTCCAGATCTCGCTCCCGCTCGCGATCCAGATCTCGAGACCGTGGGCACGAACGGAATGGGCTGGATGCGCGGACACGGGACAGTCGCCATGAGCGTTTGGAGGGTCGGGACAGCGACAGGCAGCACTCCCAGCACCACAAGCAAGAGCGGGGCGATGCAGAGCCAGGAGGCAGCAGCGAGCATGGCAACGGCGCCGTTGGGATCGGCAAGCAAGTCGCGCCCGGGAAAAAGGAAGGGTGAGTGGCTGACTGGCTGGTGAAGGAAGCAGGGGGGGCGACACGTGCACTCTGCCAAGGGCGGCCGGCATTCAGGCATGCGGACCACACGGCTTCCGCTGGAGGCCCTGCCAAGCTTGAGCATGCTCCAGCATACTGCATACAGCGTCCATCGATTTCGCATGCAGGGCAACAGGCATTGAGCGGCATTGCTCGCTAAATGAACTGGCTTGGGGCTGAGCCCAGCCTGGCTGCTGTATGTCGTTCATGACGTCTGGCGGCCAGCCGTGCGTGCTCGTCCAAACCTGTGACCGTACCTCATTGCACCAGCGACATGGCGCTGCCGAGAGCTGCGTGAACCATGCACGCCGGTCAGTGCGTACACCGACCAGCCATTCCCTAACTCACGCACTGCCAAGCGCGCCTCACACAGTCCCTCGCATCAACCCCATCCACCTCGACCCGTCACTCCCCCCATCATGGGCTGATTAATTGAAGGTACAACGCGCTAAAGTATTGTACAATGTGTGGTTGTTGCCGCACAGGTACGGCCTGGTGCACTCCTCCGCGCTGCCCGAGGCGGCGCTGCGGCCCCGTGATGAGCTGGACGCGCGCGCGGGCGACACCAAGCGGCGCCTGGAGGAGGCGGCGGCTAAGAAGGAGGTGGAGGAGCGTGAGAAGGCCGCGCAGCGCCACGTGCGGCGCGAGTACAAGACGGGCGGCATCAGCGGTGAGCGAGGGGGATGGCCAGCTGTCAGAGCTGAAGCCGCCGTCCGGGTTTTGGTGGCGAGCCCGGGGGCGCGTGTGTGGGTGTCGGAGCCGTGATCAGCACATGATAAACATGTAAATGCTGAGAGTTTGCCTGGGTCTGTGGGCCTGGGGTGATATGGTTTAGCATGGGGGGTTCAGCATGGGTGTGTATAGTCGGCTGGATAACACGGGGCACGCATGGCCGAATGTGCTGCGCTAACTTTGGCTGTGCCCCATCGTTTACATCCAGACGCCCATTTACCGAAACGGTTGCTCTTATTTACAAAATGTAAATGTAGCTGTGTAAACCAGCCATTGTGCCTTTCGTGTCGCTCGAGCCCTCCTTCGATGCCACTGCGCTGTCAAAACGCGCAGCGCCTGCAACAACAGCCTTGGTCGACCGTTCTGAGCCTGGCTGTCGGCTCGAGCACTGAAACCGTGCATGCATGCGTGGCGTCATGCGTGCACGTGTGTGTGCGCGCGTGTGCATGTATCTGAAAGAGTTCCCGTGGGGCCATATAGTGTGATTCCCGTGGGGCCATGCAGTGTGCACATGCGTATGCGTAGGGTTAGGGGCTGCACCTTACGATGGCGAGTGACGACGTGTCTGGGCTGATCCGGTGTGCGTATGCATGTTTGTGCGGGTGCAGAGGAGGAGCGTGCGCGGAGGCTGGCGGAGATGGTGGGCAACGCGCAGGCGCACGACGACGCGCGCGCGGCGCGGCTGGCGGCGGCGCGCGCGGCGGAGGCCGCCGGCAGTGAGCGTCTGGTGAGCCACGAGGACAGCCTGCACAAGGGCCAGGACGCCTTCCGCACCGCCGCCAGCAAGGACGTGTTTGGCGCCATGGGATCCAACATGTCCATCGAGGCGCGCGTCACCAGCAGGAAGCACTTCGTCGCGCGCTAGCCTGCCCGCCTCGGTCGCGCTCGCGATCGCCCTGCCGGCGAGGCGGGGATGGCTGCAGGGGGAGAAGGGGCCGGTGCTGCCTGTGTCCTAACTCATAACGCATGCATGAGGACGAACGCCATGGCCATGGCCGAACAGTGACAGCATCACACCACACCGCCGCACAGTCACGTTGAAACCACCCACCCACCCATCTGGGGATCTGCATAGCTGAACAGTGCTCGCATGCCCACGCTACGTTTGCCCCGCTGCGCTGCCAAAGTTGTCAATGATCAACCTAACGCCAGGTGCACAGCTAGTTGCACAGCAGCACATTTGCCGCTGCGTGTAAATTGCAGCTTGCCAAATCGCGGTTTTATGTGTTGGGCGACCGGGCGGCACGGCTTTGCTGCGCGTGTGCTGGAGCGCAACCTCCAGTTTGTGTCACTCAGGTGGAAGAGGCCAGCTGGCTTTGCTGCATGATGAGAACAAAAAATGTGTGGTGTGATACAGGATACGCTGCAAGCACGGTGCATTGGCAGCCTGACCAGCGTGCTTCAAGCAGTGCAGCGGAGATGCAGCAAGCAAGGTGGCCACACATGCGCTGCTGCATGCAGATGTGCATGCGAGAGGGAGAGATTCCCAGCTGAACGCCAGACGGTATGTCATTATGTGGTAGCCATCGGGCTCCTGCCCGTCACACCAGCGCTAAAATCGTTCATGCAGCGTACTGGTGAGGGAGCGAGCGAAATGCAGACCTGTACCTGCGCATTTGCACATGAGTCTGTGCACCAAAAGCATGGGGTGGGAAGGATCAAGCTGCAGCAGCAACTCGCCATGTGCCTGCATTGCAGGCTTGAATTGAACTCCTGTAGTGTGATGTGGTGGGGGGGCCTAGTCTGGGCCCAGCATCCTGAACATTGCCTTGGACCAAACGCACTGTGGTGCGCCTCCAAAGGAACAGCGCTGCAGCCTTGGCCAACATGGCCCAACTGTATTATGGTGTGCCTCTTGCAAGCGGCTTTGGCCAGCATGTGGCAACTCACACACACTGCATTCCCGTTTACATGACAGGCGCGGCGAGGGCAGGCCTTGACACAGCGCGGCACAGCATGGTTTCATGGCATTGATGTCGTACGTGCTGCCAGCTGGGCAAGAACACCACATCGCCTCCCATACAGACATTTCTCACCCAGTAACATACAGGCACACACGCTTTTGCGAGTCTCAGCATCGTTTCCTGACTGATCCTTGCTGACACCCCATGCCATGAGGCAGTGAAGCACGAGTGTGTTGGGCTGGGGTTTACCCAGCTGGTGCTTGGAATAGCGTGCTATTCGGTGGTTACCTGCAGCCATGGCGTTTGAGTTTGTATCCACCGTTGTGGCGCAGAATTATGCGGCTGCCCTGAAGCACCTGGAACAAGCGCTTCGGACCGTGAAAGAGGGCAGCCCAGTGGATAAGCAAGCAGCAGCAGTGCTGTGCCTGAATAAGGGGTTTTGCAACCAGAAGCTCCAGCTTTACCGGAAGGCTCTCAAGGTGAGCTTTGCAATCAAGTGGCCGCTGTCCAAAGAGGGCTTGCAATTCCAGCAATCGGCGCCCGCACCTGGGGAATTCCCTGGACATGCACCAACCAGGGTTTGCTTGTCTGTTCTGGTCTTGGATTGTGGGGATGTAAGCGGAAAGGACAAATCTGTTCGACTTGACTTCTGCAGCACAAAGTGAATGATGATGCCCTCCTGTCCGTGCGCGGCATCAACCTGTGACACCGCTGCTACCAGGCAAAAGCAGCTCTGAACTTGCAGGATCCGCTGTTAACTGGTTAGTGGCTGTCCACGGTGACAACACGAGGTTCGCTGCAATCCCCTCCCCTGCAACCTGCTCCGTGCAGGATTACGAGGACAGCCTTGAACTGCTGCCACGCAACCCCCTGGCACTCTTTCGTAAAGGCCAAGTGTTGGTAGCTCTCAAGAAAGTTGAGGTGGGTTAAACCAATGACCCGATGCTGACCCGATGTGTGGCATGCCTGTCGGTTGCTGATGTGGCGTGCTGAACTTCAGCCTGGCTTTCTGCTGCTATCTGCGTGCGCCAGGAAGCGAAAGAGGCGTGGAATCAGGCCCTGCAGGCAGCAAATGCAAAAACCGATATGCAGCTGCTGCTGGACCTGTCTGCTGCGCTAAAGGACCCGCAACTAGCGAAGGTGCGGCAAGTGGTGCTGGTTGCCGTGTGCACGGTGTGATCTCTTGCAGCAGACCCACAACCTGGCGCCAGCAACGCACCACAAGGATATGTCCTTCCACAGCTTCCTGTGCTCACTTTTTTGCCACCATGCGCACACACAGCTGCGAACCAGGCGATGGCTGCACCGCTGCCAGCAAGCCAGGCAGTGTGCACGGAAAGTACTACACACATAGTGACCACGCATATCACACTCCCAAGCAAGTACACACACAGACTCCTCCAACATACGCCCTACGCCATACATACACAGGATGATGCACTGGGGCCGCACAGCAAGGCGGCCAGCGGCAGCGGAGGGGAGGGGAGGGCGATTCTGGCCTTGCTGTCAGTCGTGATCGGAATGTTGTCACTAGTACTAGCGGGCCAGCTGAAGCAGGTGAATCCCTCCCCTCCCTGCTCAGCATGTGATCTGGCACGGATTCGCATCCTCACGGCATTAGCCGCAGCGCAGTGATGCCGCACTGTCGTGACAACTTGTTGGTAATCGCTGTCGAAACTTCCCCTGGAGCATTTTGTTGCGGAGCTTTGCACTGCACATCCATGTGCTGCGCTTGGTGCTGAGCATGTCTTCAACACCGTATTTACACACCACCTGGGAATGCGAATCGCGAACCACTGTGCTGGTTCTGCCATGCAGGCTGGGTTTTCCGTCCTTCCAGCGCCAGCGACCTACATTCCCACATCCAACGGGGTATGTTTGTGCATACCAGTAGCCAGTTGCGATCATCGCCGCAACCATGGTCGACGCTCGTGGCGTAGGTCTCGCGCTTGTCGTTGCCAGAGATCGAACCACCCAAGCTGCTGCTGCTGCTGCTGCTGCATGGCACAGCTCACGCAGCGCTCACGCACGTGCACTCGTCCTGCTTCTGAGTGCATGCGCATGCTGGTCATGCGTGGCCTGTGCAGACGGAACCCACAGCGGCGCCTGTTGGCGACGCAGCGCTGCCCTCCGCCTCGGCAAAGCCCTCCGCCCCCAGCACGCCCCCCAGCATCTCATCCTCCAAATCCAACGGCCAGCATGCGGGACCCACCCCTGTAGCACCAACAGCCACCGCCAGCGGAGGGAAAGCACCCTCTCCGAAACCAGCCCCGAAACCGTCATCTCGATCTGGGTCGGCGTCTCGTGCGGCGGCGGATGCGGACGGAGTGGAGGAGCTGGACTGTGCGGCGAGGCAGCAGCAGGCGGGCGGCGGCAGGCAGGGCGCGGAGGCCAGCGGAGGGCCCGCGGTGACGCCCCAGAACCTGGCCTCACTGCTCAACACTTCCATGTCCATCCAGCTGGCAGTCACGCAGGCAAGGCAATCGGGGCTCCCGCAATCGGGACATACATTTCCCTGCACGCCTGGCGTGCGAAAGCAGTACACCGCTGCTGCACAAATGCTCGCGCATCGCTATGCTCACGTAGATGGGTCTGCCATTATTCGGGCTGTATTCATTTATTAACATGCAACACACGATGATGAGCCTCAAAGCCTGCATTCCTAATGCTGAAGCTCTGCCCCTTCCGAGACATGCGTCCCCGCGTTCCTGGGCCTGCACAGACGCGTGGTCATAGCAGAGTGTGATCTGGGCGAGGGCAGTCCATAAGCGCTACGGCCAGGCGGCCTTCACCTGCAGGGTTTGACCAGAAGTTTGTTTTGGTCGAACGTAGCAGGTGAAGGCCGTTTGGCTGCAGCGGTCAGGGACTGCCCTCGCCCACCTCACAGGCAGGCCACGTGTGTGCTGTCTACAAGTTTGCTTGCAGCGTATCGGCCAGGGCAGGTGTACAGGCTAGGGCAGGCTGACTTGTATGGCAAGCATCTCAACCTCAGGAGGATGGGCGCGCGCGGCGACGCGTGTTTGCTCTCCGCATGCTCACTGACTCGCTCGCTACGTGTGCGTGTGCATGTGTTCATGTGGGTGTGCGTGTGCATATGGGTGCGGGGGGTGCTGTGCCGCAGATCAACAGCGGCCAGGTGGCGGAGGCGGAGGCTATCCTGGACAAGGTGCTGGTGACGGCGCCGCGCGAGCTGGGCGCGCTGGTGGCGCGCGGCACGGCGCGCGCGCTGCGCCGCAACCTGGCGGGCGCGGTGGAGGACTTTGGCGCCGCGATCGAGGTGGAGCCGCGCTATGGCGACTCGTGGAAGCGCAGGGGACAGGTGCGGCCCGTGCAGCTCCGCTTCGGGGCATGCGATTGGCTCTGGTTCACTGCAACACAGCAACTGACCTATTGAACATGCTGCTGACGTGTTCACCGCAACGCAGCAAGTGACCTAGTGAACATGCTGCTGACGTGTTCACCGCAACGCAGCAAGTGACCTAGTGAACATGCTGCTGACGTGTTCACCGCAACGCAGCAAGTGACCTGGTGAACATGCTGCTGACGTGTTCACTGCAACACAGCAACTGACCTGGTGAACATGCTGCTGACGTGTTCACCGCAACGCAGCAAGTGACCTGGTGAACATGCTGCTGCTGACGTGTTATGTGACTTTCGGTATCTTGCGTTAAGACTCAACAGCATGTTGGTTGGACGGCCATCTGCTCCCTCTGTATTGGGACAAGGAAAGAGAATCATAACCGCATGGGTTGCGATTGCTCCTCGCCCGCGCCATGCAAGATCTCACTCGTGCATGTGTTTGCACCATGCACGCACAACTTGCAGGCGCGCTCCGCCATGGGCGACAACGAGGGCGCGCTGACGGACCTGCAGCGCGCGATCGACCTGGCGCCGCTGTTTGGGGGGGCGGGCGGCGCGGAGAGCGCGTCCTCGCGCGCTGAGTGCCTGGTGGAGCGCGGCATGATCTACCAGAAGATGCGCGACTACAGGTGGGGTGGTGGGACCTCTGGGGTATGTATGTGATCTATCAGGATGCATGGAGACCCGTCAGGCGTGTCAGGGTTGGCTGCTGGAGCCTGAGGGGAAGGCGAAATGTCATCCTGCTGCTTGGATGCGTTGAACGGGTAGAGGCGGTAGAGGCGGTAGCAGCAGTGCTGGCCGTGCATCGCCTGTTGGGTTTGTTGGGACAGGCAGGAAGCGTCAGCAGACACCCAAACCTGCTTAGGACGATAGGTTTTCTTGGTTTGAGGCTGACGTGCACCTTCGTGGATGAGTCAGTGCCACTGTTGTGGGCTTCTGGGTGCAGCACAGTACACATACCGGTGGTGTTCGCACCCCTCCTGCTTGCTCTCCTCTCCTGCATGCATGCATGCAGGCGTGCATGCCGTGAGATGCGGGAGGCTGTTAAGCTGGACCCCACCAACCACCAGGCGTGGAACGTGCTGGGCCTGTGCTCCACAAGCCAGGTGGGTGAAGAACAATACGTTGCATGCAAAAATACGGTATAGAAGCGTTAAAAACTACTCCTTCATAAGATTGAAGCCTTTCGGTTGGCCATTAGCGCAAGCTGCCAGTTTGCTGCTGCTGCGCCCACACAGATCATCCGCAAGGTGCTGGCGGCGGCCGCGCTTGCCCTGCTGCTGCCGCTGCGTGCTTGCTTGGCTGCCCTTCATCATCGCATATGTGCTGGTCGCCGTCGTGGCTCTTGTCTTTATCTCGGTTCTATGAGGTTTTGTTTGCGTGTCGCTCTGTTTGATGGTTGGCGCCAGGGCGACATCCGTGACGGCGTGCGCGCGTACGAGCGTGCCGTGGAGATAAACCCAAAGCTGCGTGAGGCCTGGATCAACATGGGCCAGGTGCGCACTGCACCGCGCACTGTACCGCGCTGCTGTACTGCATGCATTGACACGTGCGATGATGCTCGTAGTGCGAACTGCTCTGTGCGTCATGTGCTGTTGCGAAGTGGCCCAACTGGTATATATTTAGCGGGCTCGGGATGCGCTTCAACACTGCTCTTGCTAGCGGGCTTGCTGGAGTGCTCATGGCCCCCAGGCAGCGGGAACCAGCACACTACAGCAGTCCCTGCCTCCCAAGTCTCTGCCTCCCGAGCCCCTGCTTGCATAGGGCTCGGACTAGTGTTGGAGCATCGCTCAGACGTGCATTTTTGTGCTAGTGAAACCATGATGCACCATGTGATGCAATCACCATGCATGTGTGACTGTGGGTGCACTGGCGCGTTGGCGGCTTGTTGCGACTGCATGGCCGCTCATCACGGCACGGTGGTTGCCCGCAACCCGCCGAGCTGCGTGCGCTGTGCCGGGTGGCGTGCGCCCCGCTCACACCACTCACCATTGCATGCATGACGCCCCACTCATGCGCACCACATGACGCACCGCTCATGCGCCTCACTCATGCGCCCCGCTCACCACCACAACCGCGTGCATGTGCCTGGCAGGCTCTCAAGGAGGAGGGCCGCACCAAGGAGGCTGAGCGCGTGCTCACGCGCGCGCTGGAGCTGGACCCGCCAGACCAGCCGGCAGTCACCATCCTGCGCATCCTGGGCCAGATGCACCAGCAGCTGGGCGCGCACGCACACGCCATTGGCCTGCTGGACAAGGCCATCGCGCAGGGCAGGGAGGAGCAGGTGAGAGGGAGAGGCAGAGGGAGAGGGAGAGAGAGAGAGAGAGGGAGGGAGACAGTGGGGGAGGGGGAGAGATATATGGTACAGGGGCAGATGTAGCCGGCAGAGGCTCAGCCCCACACCAAGCAAGCCACCAGAGGTGTAACCCTATTTGAAGCAACAACAGCCAGAGCTCATTGTGGGCTGTGTGTGTGGGCGTGTGCATCAGCGTGTGCATAGGCGCGTGCATTGGGCGTGTGC
>BDDA01000342.1:0-15117 GCA_001662385.1 Chlamydomonas asymmetrica | reverse complement strand
TGTGGGGTATATCAGTATATGTAGCTGCCCAGCTATGGTGAGGGACCGGAAGATCGCGACTCACGGCGGTGGCGCTGCTATTTTGGGGGGGGGGGCAAGCGGGGGGGGGGCGTGTATGTCTAACATGGTTCACGGCGGGCTTACCTGTCCTCTAGCTGTTTGGCGCGATTGCCCGGGCGTACTCGCCCGGACGGTTGCGAGCGATTGTGCCAGCAGGAGCTCTCGGAAGGAACGGCACGTGCATGTGCCAGCGGGCTGGTGAATCAGCGCCTCACGTGCGTGTCATTGCCCCCCTGCCGTGGGTGCATACGTTCGGTGCGCATGCGCCTTGCTCGTGAGGGAGGACAAGGAGCCTCACCGCCGCCGCTCGTGCCTACTTCCATCCGCATGCGCAGGGGATCTGTCCAAGGTCGCTGACGCCATCCTCACGTACGGATACTACTGGTAAGCAGCTTGAGTCTATCTAGGCTAGCTACGCTCCGACCTGTACCGTATTCAGTGAACGCTTGAGCTTGAGGCGGCATGTTGGAAGCGGAGGCGGCTGCGTCACTGGGCACCACGTTACCTGCACCTAGTGCTGGTAATCATCACGGTCCAAGTTGCCACGGCAGGGTGTTAGGTGCGCTGCGTGGGCAAGCACTGGGCGGGGTGCGGAGCGTTGCACCCAGTTTACATGCCCATGGGCTGTGTGGTGCGCTGACACATAAGAGGTTGTGTTGCGTGCTGCATCATCCCCTACCATCCCCTATCGTCCCCTATCATCCCCTGCAGGTACAACTTCATGCCGCTGGCGCGCGGCACCGCTGCCGTGGGCTACACCACCATCCTGGGCCTGTTCTGGGCGGCTGGCATGCCCGTCACCGCGTCCATCCCCAAGGACTACCAGGTGCGCTAGGCGCCTTCACTGAGTGCACTCCTTTTCATTGTGCTACGTTTGAGACTTTCTAGCCAAGTGAAGGCCCATGCTCAAACGAGGACCGTTTGATGCGATCAGCATCTGGTAGATGCACAAGGCGCCATAGTCAAACGAGACAAGGAAGGTCAGCGACCCGTGTGCAAGGAAAGTTCGTAAACGCAGTCTGCCAAGGTCGGCGGTTTGACTGATTCAGCAACCTGTGCACGATGCCAGCGTCGGCTGACAGCTCAGCAGTGAAGAATGAGGAGTGTTTTTGCACGGCACACTTGATAGCCGTGTGCAGCTCATCTGTGCCCTTGCAGGATTGCCTCGCTCACTACAGTAGTTGTATACCGTAGGCATAGGTGTGAAAACTCTGAAGTGACTGTATTTCCCAGTTTTCACACCTATGCCTACGGTATACAACTGCAACCGCTCCTGCATTTCTCAGTTTGCACACCTATGCTTGCGAGTTTGCATGGGCGTGTGGGGCAGCTGGATGGACCGTGGGTTGGGCAGTTGCAGGGATGTGGGTTGGGCAGTTAGGCGGTCCCTGTGGCGCTAGAGCCGGAGCAGCTGAGCAGGCGCTTTGCAGGGCGCGTGTTGCTGTGAATGCCGCATGCTTGCGGTGATTGAACTACCCCTTGGACGCATCGTACCCAGCAACAAGAGCTTTGCCCTGTCCTTATGTTGGTGGCGGGGCAGGAGTGCTGCGTTTCTGCGTTTCTGGTCTGCCCCGCCTGCCCATATCACTGTACATGCCTTGTGCATGCAGCCAACCGCGGGGCGAATGTGGTTACTCGTGTGCAGGTGGACTGGGAGGCTATCCTGCAGCAGCACCCGCAGCAGTTCCAAGCCTCCCTCAGGCCCTGGCTGTACCCGCCACAGGCCCGTGAGGCCGCCGCCGCCGCTGCCTCCACCGCCACCAGCAACGGCAACAGCGCCGCCGCAAGCGCCGGCGACGCTGCCAGCGAGCCTGCGGCCAGCCCCACCGCCAGCAGCGTGGCCAGCAAGAGGACCAGCAGCAGCGGCGCAGCAGCAGGCGCAGGCGCAGGGCGTCCGTCCTTCCCGCCGGCCGCAACGCTGCCCGCCGTGGCTGGGGTGCTCGACACGATGCGTAAGCGGCTGGAGTTCCTCAACGGGGACGGCGCGAGGCGCGTGTAGCGCAGTGGTGTGTGCAGAGGAGGGCGGGGCGACGCATACAGCTCGTCAGCTCTGGTCGCTCAGCCCGTACCAGTATCATGCGCATGTCTGTGCTGTTCGTGCCGGTTTTATGAATTATGATGCACCTCTGGATATACTTTAGTTTTCGATCTGGTTGAACGGGGATTGTTTGAAAAGGACGAAGGAGGAAGCATGTCTGTTGCGAGTGGCCATGGCGTTGGTACGGAGCTGCCACACCAGTGGACGCCCACCACCACCACCACCACCACCACCACGGCCACCATCATTGTGCAGCAGGCAGCGCATGAGCTGCAACGCTGATCAACGCAGGGGTGAGGGGCGAACACATAGCCGCGGCGGTTTAGCAACGCTGTGAGTCCAGCATGCCTTTCCCTCTCCTCCCACCGCCGTGCCCCGAGCCTGTCGCTTAGCGTCAAACCGTGCTCGGATGCAGGCGCTGTGCGGGTTCCGTGTTGTAAGTCGATGCTCAAGCATTCTGGGTCCGTACATGGACAGGTTGCAGGTCACAGTGCACAAGGGTGAGCAATGGACTCAGCTGCGCACCGCTCCCAGCACTATCCGCATCGTGTACCTCAGGCAGTGGTGCGTCAGGTTTCATAACCCTGGTGATTGTTGCGAACCCCGGTTGTGGCTGGGCTGTAAAGTAGCAGTACAGCAAGCCACACGTTGCTGTGTGGATGGCCAGTGTGGCTCGCCCACCTTGCAGCTGTGAATTGCTGCATAGTACCAGCCATGCGAAGGTGCTTGTGCTGACACCAGTGGTGGTATCGAATGAGGTCGTACAGAGGTTTGCTTCCGTCAAGCTTTTATACGATGTATAGCAGCCTGTAGCAGTGACTGCACACGCACCTTCGCCCCAGTAACCAGCAATACAAACTACCCTTCATCAGTGCGACATGCAGAGGCACCAGAACCTGCTGTGGCCAACTTGAACAAGCTGTGAAGCAGGGACCATCCAGGGGACCATCACGGCATGCACAAAGGGTAGCCAGCCAGCCAATCGTCGAAGCATCAAACTCCGGGCCCTTCCAGCCAGGGAACACACTTTAATGGCTCTGCAATGCACTCCTGAAGTGCGCATGAAAAGAATGAAGCCCCTCACTGCCACTGCCCCATCAGCGCTGCTGCGCATGTGCAGGGGCCAGCAAGCCCATCGTCGAAGCAGAAGAACTCCAGGCCCCTTCACCCAGGCATTGCATAAACACACTTGTTTGGCTCTTTGCATGCCGTCTCATCAAGCAGTTCGGTGAAGGCAGCACCAAACTGCTTGTTGATACTGTGAGCCGTGAGCCAACAACTGTCGATAACACACAAAAACAGTGTAGGGTGCAAGGCACTGATTTACGAGTGAGCTAGTTTTAAAAAAGAGTTTGAGAATTCGAATCATCTGACATGCTTGCACTTGCCTGCGGGATGTCTTTGGTTGAACGAACTTTGTAGTACACAATCTTGTGGCAGGACCCTTTGAACACTGTTAAATCTGTTGCTAACCACGGCCTACGTACAGAGCCGTTTTCAGGAAGAATCTTCACTGCATGGCGCTGTGCAAACAAGCTGCATACTCAGCCAGTGGTGCGACACATCCTTTCAACTTCTTCAAACCGACCGAAGCTGCCCTTCGTGTCAGGTGAGAGGGCTGTTTTTCATTCACACAGCGCGGGATGATGGTCGGTGTGGACGTTTGGTCTATAGTCAGTTGTTTAAAGCGAGGTTGGTTGGGCGATTTGTATGCGTCCCCTTGAAACATTCCAAGACTCAGTCTAGTAGAGCTTTACACTTTCATGTATAGCACAACCTCGTTCAACCAACGTGTGATGACTTCGGATTGCAGCCTTTGCTGTGTATCGTGTCTGTCAATGTGTCCGTCGTCAGACTGTCGAACGGTGCCACCGAAGGCCAGCCAGCCAAGCATGTCAAGGCCCAGTCACTCAGACTTCAGTACACGGTCTAGCACACGGTTATACCTGCTGGGTGCTACCTTGATGTGTCAATTGTTAACCTCCAGTTCAGACCTGTTTGCACACTGGCTGCGGCAGCGGCAAGACGGCAGCGGGAGGTTGAAGTCAGTCTGCCAAACCCTGCCTGTATACATATTGTTTTTTGAAACTGCAGGATGAAGTTCATCCCGGCAGTGGCAGCTGTGGCTTTGGGACTCGTGGCTATACTGGGCAACGCTCAATACGCTCAAGCTAAATGTAATCGAGTTTTCACCACAGACGATGCAGGCGACACATCAATAGACTGCTACCCCGACCCACCAGAGGCACCTTGCACCTGCACCCCGGTGGATGTTTATGTGCCCTCTCCCAGGCCTAACATCCCCGGCTATCACACCACAGTATGCAAGGACACTTGCGTGTGCTTCCCCGCAACCGCGACCATGCGCCGCATTCGTCCCGCAGATGATGGCACCAGCAGCGGCAGCACCTGGGAGACGGTCGCCATGCCCCAGCTGCGCATCGGAGACACCGTGGAGTGCTTTGTGCGCAAGCCACTGTTCCACCCTGACGGTTCCGTCACGTCCGCACCCGGCGGCGAGCTCTCCACCTGCCAGGTGTATGACTACAAGAAGGCCCTGCCCAGCAGCGCCACCCGGGCGCAATACACCCACATCACCTACGACCGCCCAGAAGCATTCAAGCCTGGCATGCTGGTCGCCACCGGCAACCACCACGTGCTGGATGCCAAGACCGACCAAGCTGTTATGGCCGGCAGCGTGGCGGTTGACGACTCGCTCGTTGTGGTGGACGAGGACGGCATGGTCGTGCCCGCGCGGGTGGTAGGCGTGCACACTGCGGTCGCGGCGGGAGCTTACGCGCCGCTGCTCACCAACGGCGGCTTGCCGGTGGTGGACGGCACGGTGGCGTACCCCTCCTCCGGCACGTCTGATGTGGGCCTGGACGCAAAGCACTGGGTGGGTGTGGGGGGATGGGAGGGGGTGGGGGCAGGGAAGGGAAGGACGGAATGCTTGATCTGCGGCCTTGCCTACTGCAAGTACCACAACAATGTCAGACAAGCAAGCCTCTTTGCCCCAATTCGGATATCCAAGCAGCATCCACCTGATGCATGGAAGTTGCGCATAGACGCACACGCGCATCAATGCTGGCATGCTGCATTCAGCATAGTTGGTTTACTGGGTATGTGTCCATGTTTCTGTGCTGCTGGCCAGGGCCAATACTTCCTGAGTGCCCCAGTGTGGCAGAATGTGGACGAGCTCAACGGCATGCCAGGCAACACTCTTGAGGACCTGGGTGGAAGGGAGGGCAAGGAGGTGGGGGAGTTCACGCAGAAGTTCTACGCAGTGGCGGCCTCAGCGGCCAAGCAGGGCCGCACGTTCAAGGACTGGGCGGGCGTGGCGGCTGAGATGTACACGGCCATCAGCCAGGAGGGCAAGGTGTACAGCGAGGAGGAGGCGCTGGCGGTGTACGACCGCCACCTCACTACCCAGCCGGCAACAGCGTGATGAAGCCGCAAAGGCCATGCCAGCTGCCCATCTGGCTTGCCTGGTAGTTGAGACTGTTGACATGAGCATGAATAAGGCACACGATTATAGCTGGGGATAGGTTAACTGCGTTGCTGCAGTCGGCATCCCAAAACTATCACGCCTCTTGTGGCCCTGCATGAGAATAATTCCCAGCTTCCTGCTTGTGGATGCTGTGCGAGTGTGCTGCATGGGCGCAGTGGGCCGCTCAGGGCAGCATACCCCCATAACGCCTGCCCCATATATACATGTCCTGGTTTGCTGCCATGACAGCACCATGCCGTGACATGCTGGTTCCAATTTCGAGCCCTAAAACATTACGTGCGACAAAGCTACATATCTGAGTGTGCTGGCTAGTCGCATTTTGTCTGACCTGGTCAGCAGGACTGGTAGTGCCGGTGCAGCAAGTGACAGCGAATCATGTCATTAGCCTTGCCCAAGTCGTGCGCAGTTTTGCACGTGTTACATTGGGTTCATTCGATTACATGCGGTGCTGATGGTGCAGCTGCTGCGCTGGCCGCAGGCGCTTCGGTCAAATTGCACGTGATGCAAGGCGCAAGCATGCCATGGGATGCTGCATGCCGGGGCCAGGGTTGATCATTTACTGCAATCCCACAGGTAGCTGTTTGATATTGCCCCTTGTCAGCGCGCTGTATGTTGTCACATGGTGATATGGTATGCTGTATGCACCACACGCCAAAACACTATTGGAATGAGGTGCAGGACGGTGCATTGATGAGAGTCATGCGTGAACGTGACAGTGAGGGCAGCGCAGCGCCTTACTAAGACAAGGGTCCTTCCACAGTTCACACACCCAGGAGCGTCCACTACGCCGAACGCCCAGCCACAGCCCCAGCGCTACTGGACCAGCACAGATATTTTCACACACTTTCACTGACAGACCGCGTTTACTACAGCTACGCTTTCGGATCATCAGACCGTTCATCGCTTTGACAGCCGCAGGTCAGCTCAGACACCTCGCTCGCCATTGGTCAGGTCAGGTGCAGTCTCTATCCATACGCACACGCATAAGCACACTGCATGGCCCCACGGGAATCACACGGCATGCCCCTTGGGCGCTCTTTCTGACACCCAGGAGGGCTTGCGTATACAAATGAATAAGGGTGCGGTGTGCTCCAATCCGTACGTGAGGGGTGGTGAAATTTCCAAGTCATGAATAAACTACGTCTGCTATCGCATCGTATTCACATGCTCAAAGCAGAAGCCCGCACCGCACACGCGTGTCTGGCCATGCACCGCATGGCACGAATCAGCTCGGCACCTGGAGTGCATTTGGCGCGTCAAGTTTCAACTTTCAAAGCTCGGTGCCATGCAAACTGACAAGCGTTATGCACACTGGTGCATGCGTACACCTGTAACGTTCACACACATGCGCACGTGCACGTGGCTGACGATGCTTCGTGCAATGCATTTGCCTGAAGGAGGCACTTGTGCTCAGCAATGCATGCGGTGTAGTGTCAACAGTCAAAAAGTTGTGTACAAGGTGAAGCGCATGCCGAGTCCATGAGCTCAGAACGGATTGCGCTGCGGATTGCATGTCAGGGTCTCAAGGTTTCAGGGTTGCGCTGCCAGCCGCGTTAGAAAACGACGATCGGGGGAGAATCGCTGGCAAAGCTGAAGGCGGTCGAGCAGCATCAGCGCGTGGAGCCGCCGCCGCAGCAGCAGGTCCTGGAGGCTCAGTTGGCTGAGACAAGGCCACATGCGCAGCAGCGGTAGCAGTAGTGGCAGCGGCAGCAGCATCAGCAATGCTGGTGGTAGCACCAGCAGCCGGCGCAGCAGTTGCGTTGGTGATGGCTGCACCATGCACACCCTCCCCGACGGCGATAGGTGCACCAACAGTGTGCGGCAGGTCAACCATCACCGCTCCTCCAGCAGCCCCACCTGCTTGACCCACGCGCATGCGTTCAGAGACGGCGCCTGCCGGAACGTCATTGGCCGTACTGCTGATGTGCATGCCTGCCTCCATGTCGGCTGCATGGCAGATGTCAGCTGCATTCGGGTCCGCTGCCACGGGGTTGTTGTGAATGGTGGTGACGGTGCCATCAGCATCCAGTGTCTTTCCCCGATCCTCCAGCATGATGTCGTACTTGGTCCACATGCAGACGATGATGCAGGCAAGGATGACGCCCAGCAGTATGAGGGAGGTGTTGCGTGTGCCCAGGCCGGCACCGCCATCGGAGGTGTCACTGCTCAGAAGGTCGCCCAGGGAAGCACCAAGCGGCCTGTTGAAATTAGCACGCATATGAAACGTCCTTGTTAAGGCAGGTTGTAGCGGCAGCGTCGTCCCAATGCAGTTGAGCTGACGGCCATTCCTTGTTGGCACTGGCCAAAGAATTGTATGGATGGAGCATGATCAAAATGCTATGTATGCCGCTTGACAGAATAATGTCACACAGCGCACAGCGTAGCAAGATTATTTGGTGGTTGTGTGGTTATATCGAGCCTGGAGATGCACCTATGCAGGTGAGCATGCAAGCGTGGGTACGGGGTCAACGATGGATGGCATCTATCCGCAGTGCGCAGAGGTGCGTGCGTGCGCATGCACAGCGCACCAGCACACGCATGCGCATGCGGCACGCACATGCATGCGCTTGGCCGCATGGATGCCACCAGCCCCGCTCCCGTGATTCCTTTGTATGTTACGCAGTGTGCGCCCTGTGTAGCCACTTTACTTTACTTTACTGTCCTGGGCCACGCCAAATGCTCGCATGTGCCGCTGACACCCTGCCAGCTACCGGTAGCACCTACCCACCTGGTCAGGATGTACGCCACCCAGAACATCGCCACATCCTGCCCGCTGCCCTTGGGACACTTGCCAGCCCACATCATGACGCCCCATACGATGAAAACGAAGGCCTGAATGCCCACGAAGAAGCCGAATATCGCGCCGTAGCCCAGGCCCCATGCTTCTGAGATGCCATCGCCCACAGCAGTGCCCATTGAGAACGTCCATAAGATGGCGAGCCTGCAGTGGGTGGAGAGGGACATGGGCCGCAAAGGGCAAACTTTTGCAAGCGTTACATCCTGTGCAAGGACTGCCAGCGCAACCTGCAGGCTAGCTGCACAAACAACTGCATCCTGGCCAAAAGCGCAAATGCCGCTTGCACCGTCACCAACGCACCAGTAAAAGCCCTCGCGTCTCAAGGTTTTGATGCTGTGGATGTCCAGGGTCCGTTCGTAGTAATACCATACGCCAAAGTTGAATATCAGAAGGACACCGAAGATGACACACTCGAGCCAAAGTTCCAAGCCGACATCGTCCGCCAGCCCATCCGTGGCGATGGTGCCACAAATGCTGGTCAAGATTACCACAGCCCAGTACAGGAGGGGTATGTACCGTCGCACTTTGACTTGAGCAAAGAGCGCCAAGAGGAGAATGGGGTAGAAAATGGCAGCAGTGACGCCAAGGCCGAGGCCCGCTGTCTCGTTCACCAGGTCGCTGAGTGTCTCTCCCACCGTTGTACAGCAAATCTTGATAATCCAGAAGAAGATGGTGATTCGAGGAACTTTGGTGAGTCCTCGCACGCGCGTCCAGATGCTCCCGCCTTCATTTTCCCGGGGCGTTGTCGTTAGGCCAGCGCTATCGTAGCTCTGAACACATATGAGGGTGAAACAAGGACACACGTGATACCTTCAAGCCTGGGCATCGTATGGCTTGTCACGAAATGTGGCTTGTCAGTTGTCACGCATGCGAACGGGCGGGCTCGGAAAGGTGGGCAGTCAGACTGACGTGGCGACCGGCCTACACCCATGTAGGGCTGCAATGCTAAAGTGAAAATTGCCCAAAACCAATGTACTGTCATGCGCCACACGCTCTGCAGCAACTGCGGCCTGTTTGTTTTCTGCTCACCTGCTGGGGCTTAGAAAGACTGCCTGCGTGCACATAAGGCGTTGTCGTTTGTCCACACTGCGGCCTTGCCGACAAAGACTTCGACAAAGCAGGTAGCTGGCCCAGGCCTTGGACACCAGAGGCAACGCTGGTGGCGTCGTCTGTATTCGAAACTTTCTGCGACCGCATTGTCGTCTGCAGGATGTCAGACTGCAGGTACTGCAGGAGTGCTCTTCAAGGGCCGCAGAGTGTGGCAAGTTAGGCTGTTAGAGTTCACCGCTGTGTAGTTCCCAAGAAAAAAACCTGTGCGCTTCCCTGGCAAGGAATGTGGAAAGTTCGGCTATTAGGTAACCGTGCGTCCGGCCAGTCTGTCTGAAACAAAAAGCGGCACTTGAGGCTGGCGCGAAGCAGCGCTACTATTACAGCAGATAACAAGCTATCGCCTGATTGGATTCCAGGTTTCTTAGGTGCAGATGTGATGCGCCGTCACATTACCTAACGCACCTTTCATACCACAGCAGCTTCACTTTTGCATTCTGGCTCATCAGCCCTGTGACAAAACGGCAACAAAGCAGTCTGACACAAGTACGTCGTGCTGCACTTTTCGATGCACGGCTTTATGCCAGCATTGCCTGTATCCTTTCCTGTCAAGTCACGCGCTGATACGTACAGGGTATGTGGCTGGCGCGTTCAAAGCCTCGGCGGACAACGAATGCTTGCAGCAAGGGGGCTGGCTGGTAAAAGTGCAAAAAGCGCAAGCCATACACACTCCCTGTCAAAGTGTGCGTGCGTGGGATCCTCGTATGCCTGCTGTTGACCACCACCAGTGCAGTTGGCGTAATTTGTTGGCGTCGTGTTGAGTCTTGTAAGACATGCAGGTGTGTTGTGGCCTCGCCCAGTACGCCAAGACGCCACAGGAGCAGTGGGAGGGAGGGACTTATATGCTGGCAAACGCGAGCAGCACAGACTCTCACTTTTAGTGTCCACTGGCAGCATGAAGACGAGCGGTGATGCAGTGGCGCTGTGATGACCACCGCGTGGCCCGCAATTTGTGTATTGCGTCGTCTATACCCTGACAGCCCTGGGCGTGAACTCCAAACAAGGTGCATGCCCTGTCCTGCTGCTGTTGATATCGCCATAACAAGTGAATGTGGCAATGCAATTGTGTAGTGTTTACACCGGCATGATCGGCATGCCAACACGCGCACGCGCACGCGCCGGCACACGCGCGCAAACACACACACACACCAGTGCACGAGCGCATGCGCGCACGCACGTATATACCCATGTGCACGAGAGGCAGCGGTGACATCAGTGCTGACAGCATTGCGCTGTGCCAGAGCTTCTGGCATTACTGGCGTACTGTCCAGCTGGCCCTGCGTACGTTGATGTGTGCATGCAACGTGTACGTTCTGGTGCGTCGTTGCCGTCGTTGCGCGTCCCGCTGCAGACATGGCACCCGAGTGGCGCACAAGAGCTTCACCATGATGGACAGGCTGGGGGGCCCTAGGAGAGCCTGACAACATGTGATCAGAACTACACCGCCAGCTAGCTTTATTTTGCATCCAATCATGTTCAGGCCCTCATACGGCTGCAACGTGGGCGCGGAAGAGCGTGTGGGCAGGACACGTGAAGGAGCATGCACGTCACCAAAACTGAGTGAAGCACCGGGAGAATGCCTGCACAGCATTACCATTGTGCTCTACGGAACATCACGCATGAACATTAGAAGATTGGATGCAAGCCTGAATGCTTGGCTGAGGCGCCGTACCCGCACTGTGCGTAAGCATTTTGTGCACACAGCACTCATGTGTGCCCTCTCTGAACCCCTCTTGAGGGCGGGCTTGGGCCTCTGGCTAGCCGGCCAAGTGTACACAACAACAACAACATGTGAGATGGGGGCTGTGAGGTACCAGCGATACCGGCCCGTCCCGACCATAATGCAAGTACGGGGGGGTCCATGCAAAAAACCGGGGGGGTCCATGCAAAAGCCTATCATAGGTGTCTGCAAACGTTTTTTTGCTACCCTCCTGTACGCATCTTGAGAATCGCGATTGCTTACAGTGGATGTTGAGGGGTGGGGAAACTGGCGACAGAGGCAAGACTGCAGGCAGGCACCCAAACCTGTCGCTACTAACTTTACTGGGCAGGCCAAGCAAACAGCGCCTGCTGCGGGTTATGCTTGAGGTGCAGCTCGGAGATGTCGATGTGTTGATCGCTGAACGGCCTGCTGTAATGCAACATCAGCGCGGCCGCCAGAGCGCCCTGCCCCGGAGGCAAAGGTCCCGCTGCTGCATCCGCTGTTTGTGTTGGTGGTGCTGGTGTACCGGGCAGCGCACGTGCTGCCACTCGCGCCAGAGCGTGAAGCGTTGCCGGTGGCCAAGCCTGTGACAGAATTGCCCCAGCCCGACACGCCGCCATACGAGGCGCTGCAGCGCTGGTCGTGGTGCAGAGGGGTGTGCGCTGGCGGGGTGCTTGAGCCACAACCGCTGTGACATTCACACATGTGCGCACGCGCACCACGCACACACGCTGCACCATTACTCGCAAGCACGCACAGTCGTGGCTGATTGCGTCACGGCGCGTGTGCATGCATGCGACATTCCCCAATTGTGTCTCGAACTCTCGATTGCATTCCACCCACCGCTACCATTGCATTCACATGCGTGAAGCATCAGCTCACACCACAAGCTGATGTGTTGCATGCACCAGGACAAAGCAAATCAGCTGGCACACATGGTGCAAATCACCTTGGCACCTCAGGTTTCAAAGCGTTGTGCCGTGGAGACTGACAGATGCTACGTCCACTGCCGCACACACCTGTAGCGTTCAGCGCTCTTTGACCTGAAATACTGCGTGCTGCCGTGCTGCGTTGTTGGTGCTGAGCTCTGGCCAGTTGTTAGTTCTTTTGTTACTCTGCCTTTCTCAGTTCATGTGCACTCACACTGCATTCTGGGCTGGGGTGCCAAAAAGCTGAACGCCCAACCTCACCTCAGACCAGCACACAGATCTCATACACCTTTACTGACAGGTTGTGTGTGCTCACGTCACCCTTATGAGATCATCAGAATATTGTTTGTTTTGCGGCAGCTGCTGGATCAGCCCAGACACCTCGCTCTTCATCGTCAGGTGCAGCCTCTGTCCCTACGCACACGCATGCATGTGCACACTGCATGGCCCCACGTGAATCACACTGCTTAGCCCCACGGGCGCTCTTGCTGACACACGCGAATGCGCACGCACGCACGCACACTCACCTGCCTGGCTTACAAATTACAAATGCTTCGTGCAATGCTTCATACCTGGAGGAGGCACTTGTGCTCAGCAATGCATGCGGTGTAGCCCCAATAGTCTCAAGGCTGTGTAAAAGGTGAAGCGCATGCTGATGAGTCCAAGATCTCAGAACGAATGTATGGCGCTGCGCGCTTCGCTTGATACATTTGAGAAGCGCAGCCCAAAGATGGACGGTTGCTCAAGCAGCTTGGATTGCATGTCGGGATTATTAGGGTCTCAGGGTTTCAGGATTGCGCTGCCAGCCGCGCTAGAAAAAGATGATCGCGGGAGAATTGCTGGCGAGTATGAGCGCGTGGAGCCGCCGCCGCAGCAGGTCCTACTGGAGGCTCAGTTGGCTGAGGCAAGGCCACATGCATAACAGCGGTGGCAGCAGTGGCAGCGGCAGCAGCATTAATAACGCTGCTGGCAACACCAGCAGCCGGCGCAGCAGTTGCGTTGGTGATGGTGGCACCATGCACACCCTCCCCGACGGAGATAGGCGTACCAACGGTGTGCAGCAGGTCAAGCCATCATCAACTCTCTGCTGGTTGCCCAACATGCCGCAGTGGTCAGGGCACGGAGGGTGTTGGAACGCCGTTGGCGATGTTGCTGACATGCATGCCCGCCTCCATGTCCGCTGCATGGGAGATGCCAGCTGCATTTTGATCCGCTTCCACGGTAGTGACGTTGCCATCAGCAGTCAATACCTTCTCCTCCGGCACAATGTCGTACTTGGTCCACATGCAGACGATGATGCAGGCAAGGATGACGCCCAAGAGGATAAGGGAAGTGTTGCGTGTGCCCAGGCCGGCACCGCCATCGGAGGTGTCGCTGCTCAGAAGGTCGCCTAGGGATGCACCGAGCGGCCTGTTGAAGCGAAGTAGTTCACAAGCAAGCGCATGAAACGCTATTTACTCAAAGGCCTTGTGGAGGAGGTCGTAGGGACATCATATCGTCCCGATGCAGTTGAACAAAGGGCCACTCCGCATCCTTCGCACTTGCCAACTGAATGTATTGAGCACGATGGAAGTGCTACGGCGCATGCACGCAAGTCAGCATGCAAGTGTGTGCATAGGATCAACAAGTGGATAGTCGCCGCAGGCCTCTTGAGTGCATGCGTATGCAAGGCGCACCAGCCGACGCATGCATATGCAGCACGAAAACAAAAGCACAAGCACTCGGCCACACAGACGCAACCAGCCACACGCACTCTTGTAGTTTAATCTGCGCTGGGTCCACCCGAAGGCTTGCATGCGGCGGCGTTCACGCCCCTGGCAGCACTCACCTGGTCAGGATGTACGCCACCCAGAACATCGCCACGCCCTGCGAGCTGCCTTTGGGACATTTGCCAGCCCAGATCATGACGCCCCATACAAGGAAAATGAAGGCCTGAATGCCCACAAAGAAGCCAAATATCGCACCGTAGCCCAGGCCCCACGCCTCTGAGATGCCATCGCCCACAGCAGTGCCCATTGAGAACGTCCATAAAACGGCGAGCCTGCAGTGGGTGGAGAGAAACATGGACCGAAAAGCAAAGTATTCAAACCTGCTTCATGCGCAAGGACTGCGTGCCAGCGCAACCTGCAAGCGTACATACACACGTAACTGCTAAGCAAAGCCTCCAATGCTAAGATGCAAGCCAGCAAGGCTGAAGGTTTGTGCCTGGGGTCGCATGCGCCGGTTTGGGGGGTTGATCCGGTCTCGGGAGCGGACTTTGGGCAGCCGGGTGGGGCCCCCCGCGTGGCGCTGGGCATCCCCTCCACTCCTGACTTGCAGGTGGCCACCGCCTGTGTCTACCCCAAGCGCCTCCAAGCATTGCGCCTGACAGCGCTTCGCTTGGGCATGCTGTCTCTGTCAGCGGTCGGTCGCTGCCTGAATGCCAAACAGGTCATGGCCAATACGGTCTCGTATCACGCTACCTTTGTGCCGCCGCCGGGCCAAGTTGTGGATGACATGCAGGCCATCATTCAGCAGTATGCTGCACGGTCCATGCTACCGGAGGATGTCACCTTGTCGCATCATGGCACCCTGCTTTTGTTGCCTAAGCCGGCAATTGCCAAGCTGCCCAAGCTCTTGGGGGGCATGTCCTTGCCTGACCTGCACAGCCACATGGCCGCGCTACAAGCTAAAACCGTGGTCATGTCCTTTGCCCCAGGGTGTCAGGATTGGAAGCCGCTGATGCGGTCCGCCCTCGCGGCCTCGTCCCCGCACCCCGCATGGGGACCGTCTTGGGTTCTGACCTGTGTACCGCTGCACAGGTGTCGAAAGCCTCTCACCCCTCGCATGCGCGCCTTGGTCGGCGCGTTGCGCGCCAGTCGGCCCGGTCACGTCCAGCTCACTGCTGCCACCTCTTTGCCTTTGCGTGCCCTGCTGTTGGAACCGCTGTTCCACAACCCCGTCATCTCTGATCAACATGGGCAGCCCGTTCCGCTT
>BDDA01000341.1:89228-104830 GCA_001662385.1 Chlamydomonas asymmetrica | reverse complement strand
ATCCCCCAAGGCATCTACATCTACCATCTTCGCCCCCCCCCCCCCTTTGCCCCTGCCTGTAAGCACAGCTCACCCACGCGGATCTGGAGGGGTTCCCCGTTGGCCGCCCTCACACGCGCTGCCGCCTCGTGCATGCCCAGAGCAAAGTTCACGACTTGGTCAACATGGTCGGGGCAGTGTGTGGTCACGTTGCCCACGATCATGTAGGCATCGCCGATCTGCATGCATGCAGCATCACGCAGCACCAGCTCAGGCGATGATCGGTTGATTCCACATCCGATGGCCTGGCAGACAGAGCTTGCACTGGGAGCAGTCCCCTAGGCAACCCCCAAGGGGGCAAAATGCTGGCCTTGTTGCATGACATCCATGACGCAGTGCAAGTTGCAACGGTGACGATGTGTTAAAATCAACGGTGCTATACAGGACACCCATCCGCCAGAGCTTGCTCCTGTCCTACAGTATGTTACAGTATGTTACACTGTTCCAGGAGTTTGTCACCGGAGTCAGCAGTCCATCCCTCCTGCAGTCTAGTGACCTTGCTCCCCTGTGGTCCCCAGTGGGTCCCCATCTAGGGGAAAGCATGGACTTAATGCTCAACACAATCCTCATTGCGGTAACACAGGTACCGGCATGCTAGCATCGCCGACTCATAATTGTGCATCACAAATGCTGCGATGTATAAACATGCGTCGCCAATGGCCACATGTATGGCAATGGCCGCTGTCTCTGTCATGATCCCCACTTACCGTCTCCACCTTGTACATATCAGGCAAGTCCTCCAGCAGAGCATCAAACTCTTGGTCTGAAGCACAGTACAATGGAGCCCGCGTCAGCCACTGAGTCACCAGACACCAGACACCACACCACATGAGCATATGCTGCTTATGAGTGCTGATCCATTACTCCCATCAGATTCCTCACGCTCGTTGTGTGAAGATGCAAGCTGCAAGGCAAACATGCAAACCCCCGGTCCTTGACAGGGAGCTTGTGAATGGCAAGTCTGGAGCGAATGATAAGTTCAGGCCGCCCCATGCCCCCCAAACCCCATAGCCGGACATCATGCATGCACACAGCATTGCACTCACACAGCGAGTCGAGCATGGTGCAGATCTGCATCGGCGTGCTCTGTGACGCGATCGTGGTGAAGTTGACGATGTCTGCGACCAGCCGCACAAACCAGCACGTGAACGGCAGCTTAGTCAGCTGCATTGGCAGGTGGATGTGTGGTGAGAAAGCACAGCATTTGCAGCTACCCGTGATGACAAAGCAAGGATGACCGACAGGGCGACACACGTGTCAGAGCCGAACCATGACTGTCATCAAAGCTTGACAGTGATTCGGCATTGCCACCAGGCATGAGCGCATGCTCCACGCATCAGTTAGGACCGCATCAGGCTCAGGCTCTCCTGCATGTGGCCCGCTGCTGGGTCTCATCACCTGAGAACAGGATGGTGACTTCCAGGTAGTGCGTGGCGGGCGCCTTCTGGCCCGCCCTCAGCGTGTCGGCAATCCCGGGCGGCAGCATCTGGTACAGCAGCTCATCTGACTTGGCGTGCTCCGCCTCCAGCTGCCGAGTCGTGGCCTCAAGCGCACCAATCGTGGACTGCATGCAGCCACCAATCCATGCAGAGAGTTACAGTAGCGTCAATGTTGCATGCTGAAAAATGAATGGCATGCTGCAGGGTGATGGGTTGATCTTGCTACGTGCCATGCGGCCTCGCACGCGATTTGTGGATGATTGGGTGGTGATGTTGGAGATGAATGCTGAGGAGTTTGCCCCTGGTGACTCAGGCATGGCATATCCTCTACGTGCAAGGTTCACAGAGGCATGAAGGCCTGAGAATGTATGAGAATGTATGAGAATGTATGCAGCAGCCTGGCCACATGCCCACTCAGCGCCATGTGCATGGCAGGCAAGTGCGTAGCAGGTTGGCCGCCGTCCATGAAACCAATTGGTAGTACAATCGACCGCCCGTGTACGGGAAGGGCACGGACCTCTTTGGCCACAAACTCATGCATGATAGGTTGATGCTTGACATATCCGTGACTTGATATTATTATATTAAGACACATAAACATGACACGAAACGCTTTGTACGTACGCTGTTGAGCCTCAAACATGGACTCAATAATGTTGTTCACAGGAATGAGGGGTGAGTGTCTTGCTTATTGTACAGGGATAACAGGGAAGAGCTGCCACACGCACACGGTAGCCCTACGGGTTCGCTCCCACCACCCCCGTCTAGTTCAGTTGATCCGCCCATCACCGCAGTCCGTTTCTACCACTCTCCCTCTAATCCTGCAGCCGCACCTGCAGCTCGACCGAGAGCTTCTCAAAGCGCTCCTTGAGGCCGGCCTCCGCCTTGCGCTGCTCAGCCAGCAGCACAAAGTCGCGCCCTAGGGAGTGCATGGGCAGGTCTGAGAGGTACAGCGAGTGGCGGCGCATGTCGTCCAGGTTGGCGACGCGAGGGCTCAGAAGCAGCAGCAGCGCGTCCTGCAGGCGCACAGATGCAGGGAGGAGCAGCCGCGGCACACACATCGCACGAGCATCTTGGCTATGCATGGCCAGAGCGGTACATCGCACACTGGCAAGGGGTGCTGATGCTGGAGTGATGAGTCGGCTTGTGCGCTGTTGTGTTCAATGCATGGCGCACAGCCTGGACATGGTGAGAGTGGCAGCTGATGGCGTAGTGAAGTGGTGGCAACGAGGGCATGCAAGTGAACACGCTTTTGGTGGATCATGCCACCCTCTCAGGCGTTGTCTCACCACCCCAGCTTTTCCCCCGGTCTTCAACCCTGCACCATTTGCACCGTGTATTCACATAATGCAGACACCTAACCGTGTCCGCGCACCTGCGAGCCGACGGGGCAGCCTGCGTGCAGGGGCGCCTTAGTCACCACCAGTTGGCCCTGGAGTTGCAGCTGGGAGGCCTTGTGGCGTATGAGGATGGTGTTCTGCGCCTCTGACTGCAGCCGATCATACGTCCACACCTCCACCATGGGGTGGCGCAGCTGAACGATACGATACGATGCAGCACCAGCACCAGCACCATGACAGTCAAGATGACAATCCATCGCACATTTCATGCCAGCTGCGGCTGCAGTGAGTCGCTTTGCAGTCACAACCTGGCATCAGCGTGTGCTCGATACCGTTCGCCCTCACGCCCGTTGCTGTCGTGAAAGCTGCCCAGTACGTTTGTGGTTGGTTGACGCACCACGCTCACCTCAAGGACACCCCCCACAGCAACGCCCGGCTTCAATTCGGGATGGGTGCGGCCCAGCGCGTGCCCCACCTGCAGCAACCTGCGAACAGAAGTGCCATATATGGATCAATCTAAAGTGGAATACGCAAGAACGGCAAGATGATGCCCCAGCAGCACAGGTCTGGGGATGCATGCAAGCAGACGTATGTGTGCAAGGGTGCCCCTGCCATCCATAAAATATATTTTTTGTAAACCCCTAACCCCAGTTCCTACACACCTGCATTGTTTGTCCAGCAGCATGTGGAAGGGGAAGAGGTCGCCAAACTCTGCAGGGCTGAGCGAATACCCCACCCCGGTGCTGCCGCCGCCATGCCTGCCGGCAGCGGAGTTTGACTGGTCACTGGCGCTTGTTTCGCAGCTGGCGCCAGGGCTGGTTTCGGAGGTGCATGCAAGTGGGTTGGTTCCGGAGCCACCGATGCTTACGGGCTGCGTATCGGGCTGTCCTACGAGCCACGAGCAGTGAGGGAGCGCCTGAGGCAGCAGCAGCAGCAGCAGCAGCAGCAGCAGCAGCAACGGCAGCGGCAGCAGCAGTAAAGCACGCCCGTAACCACACTGTTGAGGCTCAAGACGTGTGCGCACAGGTCTGCAGGTGCAACGCGTTCGTGGAAGGTACGTGTCGCAGGAGGCAACACCAAGCAAGGCCCTGCACTGCAGGATGCATTGTCAGTCTGTGGTCAGCAGGAATGTCAACGGAAGCGCACGAGTTAAGGTCAGTTGTTCTTGTCGGTACGGTGCCTGTTGTATATAAAGCACGGGTATATGGCATGCTGACAAGAGCAAGGAACTGCATGATGCCCCTGTTGTGCCTGCCAAATGTCAATCCTGTTGTGCAGTACTATATGGAGGGTGCTTGTCGAACACATCCGGCTGGATGCCTCTCCAGATGCCCCTCTCATGCACCTCACAAATTAATATGCATCCTATACAATCGATAGCATCTGATAGCATGCAGCCATTACCTGGGGTGGGTATGAGAGCTCATAGACCTCGTGGTCATCCGTGTTGTCGTCCCGCCCACGCAGCAGCTTGGTTTGCAGCTGCAGCCCGCCCCAAAAGTCCCTGCATAGAGCCTTGAGAATCCCAACCACTACAGGTCCAAGTCCAGGCCGCTGGGAGTAGTAATGCAGCTCCATCCGTGTCGCTGTCACGTTCTGCAGTGTCAATGCGTTCACAGGCACATGTACTCGTCACCGTCGGCACGGTCACCAACCGCCCTTGCCTTGAAAGTGTGAAAGTCTTACAGCAACCCCTATCGGCCTCAATCATGATGTAAAACGCTGTTGTTTGGCAAACAACCCCAGACCCGGTGCTTGGCCCCCAACCGCGCGCAACGTACTCACCGCGGCCTTAAAGCGAGGGGGCAGCATCACCGGCATGGTCGTGGCCAGGTGCAGGTGCAGGTTGTTCAGGTTTCCCAGAAACTCAATGAAGTTGGATCCGAGGACAGACAGGAGCTCCGAGTAACCCTGCACAATGCAGAGGCCGTGAAGCAGGCGGCCCACACAATTTGGAATCGCATGCAAGACAAGTGACACTTTGAGGGTACACTTGACCTGAAGCCTCAAAACAGGGCCTACAAAGTATCCTGTATGTCTGTTTCCAACAAGAGACAAGGCTGTGTCCTTCACTCTGCCCACCTGTTTCGTGACGTAAGAAACAAAGTATTCGCCAAAAGCTTCCAAAGCAGCAGCTGGAGTGACACCCAGTATCCTGGCTGCTGTGAAGATCAACCTGGTTGATAAATGCCAGTAACAAGCCACACAGCAACAAGCTGGGGTCTGGTGGCAAATGACTAAGCCTCGAACCTTTCCAGGGGTGCTGAGGCATACTTTGGCAGGCAAAGATATGTAGGCGCTATGCAACATTAGCACTGGCGCCACTCGCTCGTTACTAGGCAGGATTGGCACTTGCGATGCGACTCGACGAGCGCTTGCACACGCAACCACCTGCATTCCACCTGCGCAATTCCACGAACGCTCTTACCAGCCCCAGGTGCAAAGCTCACTCACTGGTATGTGTCAAGGTCAGCGTACGCGCATGAGCTGATATACTGCTTCCCAAACGACACAGGGTCATGGGCAACAATTTCATGCCAAGTGGCCTCGCCAAACGAGTTTTTGATGAACGCTTGAACACTGTGGTGGAGCAACCCAAGCATGGTTGTCTGAGTCCAAGGGCGAGGACAACCTGCAACCCGTGGAGGTGCAAGCTGGGAGCTGATGCAGGCTGCTCACCGCCTGACTTCCGCCTGACACGTTTGCTGGATGGCGCGCAAGTTTGCGGACACCTGGCTGCCTTGCTGTTCGCTTGCCCTCTGAAAGTGTGCGTAATCAGACAGCTTCAGAGGTAGCAGATTTGTGTTCGTCCTTGCAATAGTTGCACTCACTCACTGTGCGGGCCGTGCCACGAGGAGAAAGCACACGGCGGGGGGCCAGAGTGAGTGCCTTAGCCGCTTTTAATAGGTGTGACAATGCAAGCAGCTAAAGTGTGCTCGCTCACGCTTGTAGGCAAACCTACGTGAAAGGAAAATGTGAACAAGGCGCCAGTGAGAGCATTGTTATTTGCGGGCTTGCATCAAGTGTACAATTTTACAATTGGATAGGTGGCATGGCTGACAAAGTGACAAGAAGAAGGAACCACATCGTGTGCTTGCTTCAAGTGAGGTTCAGTCGCTGTATACAGATTGTGATGCGATTGTGACTTTTTCCTTGAGAGTGGTCCCTCGCTCGTGATGGGTCCCTGCCGTCATCGCAATCGTCGTCGCTTGTAAACATATGTATCGATTTGACTCTAAAACAACGTGCCGTTATATTTAACAGAACATAATATGCCCACGTTATGACAGCATGCGCAGTGCATCTATCCCCTGGTCCATCCTGTGCTTTGGTTTTGGTCATCCCTGAAACCCTACATTGGGAAACCCTACAATCAATATTGATGGTGGGCCAAGCATATCAGCCACATTACTTCGAGCATCAGATCCCTGTACGCGTAAAGGAACGCACTGTTCGTATAGGTGTCTGCAACCTTTCTTACGCAGCCCGCCTGCTCTCTCACTGTTCAACAAGTAGTGGCAAAAGATGACCATGTTTGAATGCAGGCAGCAGAATTGAAGGCAGTATGTGGTGCACACAGTCTGTAAGCTCCCTGGATGGTTTCACAGCAGCTAGTGGCAATCAGAAGCACCGCATTAGGCCAGATATCCGTTAACTAGCTCTCGCGGGCTTCCGTTGCCAGTCGGGCGGACGCAGGCAGTACAGGCAGCAGGGGTGGATCGCGGAAACGGTTAAATGAATTCCCAAGCTGTGAGGGCCAGCTTGAAGAATCATAATCACGGCCAGTCAGTACCCACGCCAGGCTTTACAACCTGTTTAGAAAAATAACCGGTACCCGTTAGTTCATACGCTGGCGGCAGCCTTGAGACACACCTACCGCGTCTTGTGGCGGCCTGATTGGTGCGGGGCTGAGCCCCTGCCTATAACATGCAAAAACAGGCTTGGCCGGAGCCAGAGATTGGGATACCACATGGAGAACTGTGTGGACCCATGGCCACGCCGGTTTTGCTTGTACCAGCAACAGCAACCATCCAACAGTCTGCCACCACAGGCACGCGCACGAATGTTCCATGGGCTGAATTATGGTCCGCATATGCATCACCCGTGCACCTCTTGTTGCAGTTAGTGTGATCCCCGATCCCGGTTGTGTTCTTGACTGCGTGCACACAGAGTCCTTGCATGCACGCCCTCGTGTGCCTGCCAGGCCTGGACGTACCGTGCATTACGTATTTACGTTGTGGTGTGTAAAATGCAATTGCAGCACATACAGCCTGAACCGGCGGCAACCATGATGATGATCGCTGGTGCCGTGCTTGAAGCCTTGCCTGCCTGTTCGGGGATGTATGTCTACCAGGGGTGCTGCCACTGAACGGCTGCACTTTGGCATCCACCGAATCGTGACTGCGGCCTCCACCCAGGGCAAGCGAGGGCACCGTGCGCGTGCTGCACATTGCACACACCCTGTGCATGCTTGCAGTGGTGGCAGGGCCGTGCATACAGCCACAACAGCAGCTGGGCCTGTGTGGGGCTATGTTCGGTGGGGGTCCTGATGGAATAGCATGCGTAACATGCCATGCATTCCATGGATGGATGCACTGTGCATTCCTCGGCTATCAGAGCCACCTACCAATGCACTGCTCCACACGAGCAGCGGCAATGGCTGGAGGGTGTGGAGGATGCTGTTGGGCGCCCTGCATGCCCTAGCTTCCGGGCTGCCCTCAGGCAAGCTTAATGCGACTTATTGCAGGTCCATTCATGCTCCTGCACTAGCGCGTGCTTGGAGGTGATGAGGTGAGCGGGCCCAAGCGTGCCGTGGACGACACACCCACGTGATTGCACATGACCATGCGCCGACTCACGGATTCAGAGCCTTTGCAGTTTGCACCATGAGTTGTGGTACATACCAGCAGATGTGTAGTTTAGAGTACAATGATCGTAGATGGTGGGGTGGATGGATCGCACAATTAATGTATCAGTGAGTGATCAGCGACAATGGGGGTGTAACGCACGTGGATGGGTAGGTCGTGCAGGGGTGTGTGAGGGAGTAATGTGCGCAGCAGCGGAGCAGGTAGAATGCGGCACCACCGGCGTACAGCAGGCGGTAGGAAACACCTGTTGAGAAACAGGCAGCCTTCACTGGCCTTCACACACATACTTGTACCGCTCATGGTGGAATGCAAGCATACAATGTGTGCAACGTAGGCAATCGCTTGGGCAAGGTGCCATCGTTTGGGCAATCGTGGCTCAGCCGGAATCAGGTTTGGGATCGTGCATGGCCTCAAGACCCTGGTTTTGTTTGTTCCTATAAGAGCAAGCAATTGTCTGCCTTGGGTTTAGGGTTTGCCTGTACCATCAACGTCTACTGTGAGACAACAACCACGGACAACAACGCCCTAAGATGAATCTTAGGTGGCATCCGTTGCTCAGTCGTGTCCTGCGTGTCGGGGTCTGCTGTAGCTGAACAACTATGTGTCAGCCCACACTGAATCGCACCTGCAACCCCGTGCTTTACATGAGTACGTTGCACACGTGTTGCGCATGCTTGCGGTGGCGGCAAGAGCATGCCGCCACCGCGACAGCGGCTGCAACACTCTGGCTATGAGCTTGGCATTTAGCTTAAGCCCCCAAGTGCATCCGCGGCGTTAGGGTGAGTCGAGCACGCTCGCAGAATGATCAGCAACATGTGATTTGGGCATGCGCAATCATGGGACTGATGAGTGCGAGGATTTGGGCGCGGACGGGATCTGAGCGGGCGTGGGAGCAACAGTTGAGGCAGGGCCGGCCCTCAAAGGCATGCAAACACTGGACTGGATAGGTGGCACTGCCGATGATAGCCAAGAACCGCAGAGGCATGTGAAATCAAATCATTGGATAGGTGACAAGCGTGGGTGGCAAGGCGAACGGTGAAACTGAGAACCAACCACATCGCTCCCGCAGAGGCGCGTTGGCACGCATGCCGCAGATACGAGATGTATAGTTGTGCAGCAGCTCATCGCACACATTGCTGTTCGTATGACATGTTTGCCCCGCGCCCACGCCTGCCACCGTGTGTATGGATGCATGCATGCCGGAACACAACTGGAACATGCAATCGGTGAGGGCCGAGGCCTCTGAAGGTAACTGAATTCAGTACTGCTGGCAACGCAAATTCATACGGGTGTATACCATAAACGTTGAATAGGTGGCATGCTGATAAGAGCAAGGATACATACGGGTGTGGCAACATGATGAGGGTGGTGTGCAGGCGGGTATAGTTTCAGTTATGCACAGAGCAGGGCCTCTCGGGCCAACTGCTTTAAAAAGAATGAGCAATGTGTGACGCCAACCATTCGCTCATAACGCCCACAGACGGCGCACGGTGAATGTATTGGGGGTGCCTCTGGAGCGGTGCAGTCAAGTCAGTGTGAGCGTTTTGAGCGTTTGACCCAGCATGCGCCCTTGCACGTCAGCAGGCTCGGGCCATGGAGTCACACGATGAACACAGATGTAATGTTATGCCTGTCGATAGGGTTGAAGTGTTGAACGCAATGAGATAGTACAGCACACACCACTCTCAGTACAGTTTATGAAGTGGTGGCGTGTTGGTACTTGTAGGTCACCTCGATTGCAGAACGGACAGTGTCCTCATATGGATGCGGGCAACGGCCTCATCTAGAAAGCTTCCAGCTTACTCAAGCGTAAGCAAACACATTATGGGGTAGTTATCGATTACGTGGGAATCTTGTATCGGAATACCCGAGGTGCTTCAGTACCGAAGGTGCACCGTGCAACCATGCTCCAATGATCGTGTGAACGCAAGGGCTTATCATTGCACGCGTCAAACAACATCGGCGTTGGGTGACGCTGTTGGCCGGCAGCAGCAGTGGCGCATCGTGCCGCAGCCGACGATCAAGGAGTTGGCGCTCCATTCAGCCGTGGAGGCCAGGCTTTATAATCAGTAAATAGGTAAGTAATTAAGTGCTGAGTAAAGTGCGAAACAATAAAGTGCTGAGTAAAGTGGCACCGTGGGAGGGGGCCACTACAAATGCAGGTGCAAAGCAACGCAATCGCAATGCTGCTTGCGCATTGGGCACGGCAGTGATACAATGCGATGCGCGCGAACCGATGCATGATGAATGGTTGGAACGCAGCAAGAGGCATGCGTGATGGGCCTATGAATGCGTGTAAGGGAGCCCAAGAGAGAGAGAGAGAGCAGGACGTCTGTGTGTACAGATGGGTAGGTGGTATGTGCCAGGGCGGTCTATGCGGGCGAGCGCGCCCTCGACCACAATGCCCACCCATGCACCATAACGCCCACCCGCGCAACGCAAGCGGCAGGTGCAGTCGGCTTTGGGTGCAGTCACATACCGATACGCACATACGATACTTTCCTTCATGGGCCAGGCACATCTCTCAAGTGTGATGCCTTGCGTTGCCAAACTTTTGGTGCTGCCTTGCCAAGTTATCGGCACATGTAGAGTATGGGTGCGGACTACCGGTAAGCACGGTTGCGCCCGCCGCACCTCACACGCAGTGAACATCAGTGAACAAAGTCCCTTCTTTAACCAAAATTCCCGCTGTCATTGCATAATCCCAACACCACGTGACCCATGACTCACCCAGTACACGATTGTATGCACTGGATGACTCATCCACGAACGCCCTGTTTGGCACATGACCCGCCTTTGTGGGCTCGAGAGAGGGAGAAGCTGATAGGTCCTATATGCCTCAGCATCATGCCGTTGAATCAGTCCGCAGGTCATCTGCTCAGTGGTGATGGGTGCAGCCTAGGATACTGAGCTGCTCAGATGCCCTCACCGGCAAAGGCAAACGACAACGCTTTCTCACCCGGGCTGGTAGGGGTCGGCGGTATCGCCACCGCCGATGGCACATGCACATGTGCTGTCACGCCAACGCAGCTGCCATCATAGCCGCGCGTAACACCAGCGTGGGAGTCCGCAGCTGCGGACGTAGCTGCTGTGGGTGCAGCCACTGGTGAACGGGGGTTGATGGCGTGCTGTGCAGTGGGGGCAACCGTGCAGGTGAGGGCGGGAAGATAGCCAATGCGGCCACCGCCAAGCGCGGGAGAGGTGATGGTGCGCAGCGAACGCGCACGTGCACCCATCAGCCGAACGTCACCCACGCCGCTCCCGCTACTGCCACCGCCGACGCCACCACGGTGGCCGTTTGGGCTGCCGGGTGAGCCAGGGCTACCCGGGGCTGGCGCGCCTCTGCTTATCATCAGGCCGTCAGCGGTGTTGCCCTCTCGGGATGGCGTCGGGGAGCCGATCGGCGAAGGAGCGGCGGAGTCCGCCTTGCCGCGGCGGGTAAACAGCGAAGTGGCTGCCCGGGCGCGGCCCTCGCGGGGGCCTGCATTAAGATGGCTCCACATGCGGCGGGGCGGGCCGTGCTTTTGCTGCGGCTGCAGGTCGGTGCCCTGGCTGCGGAAGAATGCGTCGGTCCCGCCATGCGTGCTTTGCTCCTGCCGGCCCGCTGGCGGGGAGCATTGCCCTGACTCGTCACTCGTTTGCAACTGAGGAGACGCGCTGCTAAGGTTCGGCAAGCTCCAAGCCGACTGCTGCCGGCTCATAGACGAGGTGGTTAACGGCGAGAGCCCGCCAGGCACCTGCCCTGCTGTGGATATGGCCTTGAGAGGTGCTGCCGATCCCACTGCGCCCACTAGGGCGGCTGCAGAGCTGCCGTATGTGATGCTGGAGGAACGGGGAGCACCCAACACAGAGCATTCGAGGACGCTTTCATCCTGGCTGTCACCGCGCGGCCCATTCTCCACGGGCAGAAGCGAGCCCATGGACCCTCCAGGCATGCCAGGCAGCACTATGAAGCTGCCCTGGTTCACGCTGCGGCTCGGGCTTAGCAGTGAGGGGGAGTCTGCGAAAGTGCTAGCAAACGTCCCGTCGTCAGCGCCGCCCTTAACGATGCCCGCGGAGTTTGGTGGGTTGACCAAGTACGTCTGCGCGCGAAAATCCAACAGTGGAGTGGTGAGGACTGAGCATCGACTCCGCATGGGCGAGAGTGGTGCTGGGTGAGTGCATGAGTGTAAGGGTGTGTGTTTAGACTTACTTGGTTCCTGTGGGGCCATGCTTTCCGTGGGGTCGTGCAGCGTACTTGCATGCATACGAGGATGGAAAGGGTGTGGGTGTGTGTATAAGAGTAAACATCGTGAGTAAACGAGTGACTGAGTGGATGAGTGGGGCAACCTCTCTGTCTCTGTGCGCATGTGGAAGCTCAGCCTGGATATACTTCTACCAGTGGTGGTGTGCAACTCTCACCCCCCTGGCCCCAGGCACCCCCTTCGCCCCGTCATTCCCACCCCACCTCTCCATGACCTTCGCCTAAACCTTTCCCCCCTCTCTTGCCCCCCTAATATCACACCGCGTCACCCGGTCACAAAGGTTACCACTCTGTGCTCGGACACTCCGTGTCCCATGCTGATGACCTCACACGATAACCATACCGCTTCCAAACGATCCCCCCGTGGTGCAGGCAGTCTCATGCAACGATGCACCCTGCACAACGACAAACATCGCCTGCATGCCAGCTCGTCCATGATTGACATGCAGCTGGCATTCCACTCCATGCACTCTCCCAGCCGGCATCTTTAGATACCATGCCCTGCGCTCACCCGCATGAGGCCCTTGCCCTTGATCTGGATGTTGCCCCGCTCGCTGACGCTGAAGGCTGAGGAGTCCACGAGGCGCTCATGGGCCGCCGCGCTGATGTGGACCATGCCGGGCAGGCCGTGGCTCTCCATGCGAGACGCGCTGCAGTCGGGAACGTTGGCATGCATGCACACATGTAGCACACAGGCAGCATGAGGCATGATGCAGCAATCACACAGTCATGCATGCACACGGCATGCGCAGCTTACGAATAATCCAGCAACGAGTGCAATGCTGAAGGCGTGAACTCAAGCCTTGAGTCAAGGTCGAAGGACGCACATGCACAACAGTGGGGGTGGATCCTGTAAGCCAGCCATGGAAGATGCAAACATACTGATGTAAACATATTGATAAGCTCGCCACTCAGCGTGCAGAGACTTGCGGGCACTGACCCTGCGCATTTATTGTTGGAAGTTTCAAGTTTGTAACCCTCACGGATGCGGTAACCAACAGCAATATAGCCTTGGCAAGAGAACCGGTGATGTGCGTGCGTGGTGTATCAAGCCCTTCTCTCTCCCACGCTTGCAAACCAGGGCCCCAATTGCATGCGCGTGCTGCTCACGTGTTGACGGTGTCGCCGAAGAGGCAGAAGCGCGGCATCTTGGCGCCCACCACGCCCGCAACCACCGGGCCCGTGTGAACGCCTGCGCACCACACACGCATCCGGCCACAACGTATTGAGTGATACTGATTGTCTTATTGACAACACATGCACGAGGTGGCTGGTCTGAGCCAATCCTGTCTGACACGTACGCCAAGGGAGGGCTGCAGGCGGGGCTGTGCTGGCGTGCAGCTGGATACACAGGATAAACATCAGGGGGGCGCGGCGGACGAGCGACAGATGAGAGAGCTCTGGTGCATCCCCCCAAGGCAAGTACAACTCTCGGCTTCGCACCCCCTGACTCCTAGCATCTGTACGAGTATACACATAGCTCACCTACGCGGATCTGGAGGGGCTCTCCATTAGCCGCCCTCACACGCGCTGCCGCCTCGTGCATGCCCAGAGCAAAGTTCACGACTTGGTCCACGTGATCGGGGCAGTGTGTGGTCACGTTGCCCACGATCATGTAGGCATCGCCAATCTGCATGCACGCAGCGTCACGGCAGCAGCAGTCCGGACGATGATGTGTTGATTTTTAATCTGGTGGCCGCGCACACAGAACTTGCACCGGGAGCAGTCCTTCAGGGTATGGACTTTTCGGTCAATCACAGTCCTCATTGTAACGTGTAACGTAACTACCGCTATGCTAGCAGCACCGCCCCATGTCAGTGCATCACAACTGCTGCAATGCCTAAACATGTATCACCAATGGCCACATGGCAATGCACACCGTCACCGCCATTGCCCCCCTTACCGTCTCCACTTTGTACGTGTCAGGGAACTCCTCTAGCAGAACGTCAAACTCGCGGTCTGAAGCATATGACAACGGGAAGCATGTGTCAGCCACTGGGTCACCAAATGAGCATGTGCTGCTCATTATTCATTACCCATTAGAGCCCTCCACCTCACCAGCGTGCGTATCCAGCCTGCTCGCTTGTCAGTTACCCCACCTCCCATTCTGTCACCGTGTGAATACACGCATTGCAATGTGCAGGTGATGTTGGAGCTTTAGACGCTTAGCAAGCGGTAGTGTGAAGCGACACCAATAGCCGGGCACCGTGCAGATAGCATCGCACTCACACAGCGAGTCCAGCATGGTGCAGATCTGCATCGGCGTGCTCTGTGACGCGATCGTGGTGAAGTTCACGATGTCTGCGGCCAGCAGCACACAACAGCACAGCGAAGGGCAGCTTGCTGCATCGGCAGATGGGAGTGAGCAAAGCCCCGAGCTTGCAGCTGCGGGGTGGCGATGCAAGCTTGATCGACACAGCGACACACGTGGCAGAGCTAAATGATGAGAGAGAGAGAGAGAGAGAGAGAGAGATTACATCACCCGGACCAGTATAGCCAGAGGCTCAGACCAGGATGGCTGCCTCAAGAAGGAGTGCATGATCCGCGCATTGGGCAGGACCGTATCAGGGTCAGCCTCTTGCATGCATGAACACAGGACAACATAAGGCTCAGGCTCATGCTCTCCCGCCTGGGTCTCACAGGTGCGGCTGAGGTGCTCACCTGAGAACAGGATGGTGACTTCCGGGTAGTGCGTGGCGGGCGCCTTCTGGCCCGCCCTCAGCATGTCGGCGATCCCCGGCGGCAGCATCTGGTACAGCAGCTCATCCGACTTGGCGTGCTCCGCCTCCAGCTGCCGAGTCGTGGCCTCAAGCGCACCAATCGTGGACTGGATGCACGCACGCACGCATGCATGCCCATGCGGAAGACAGTCTTTTGCAACGCATGCTGAGGAACGTGTTGCATGCTGAGGAGTGCATGCATAGCATCGATGCTCCGTGCTGAGAAGATATTGCATGCTGTAGGATAATGCATAGGCCTGGCTACATGCAGCAGCCTCGCAGGCCGTTTGTGGATTATTGGGGTGGTGATCTGGGATGTGAATGCTGGGGTGTATGCCCCTCATGACTCAAGCATGGCACCCTCATCCTGCATTCGCACCTGCAGCTCAACAGACAGCTTCTCGAAGCGCTCCTTGAGGCCAGCCTCCGCCTTGCGCTGCTCAGCCAGCAGCACAAAGTCGCGCCCCAGGGAGTGCATGGGCAGGTCTGAGAGATATAGCGAGTGGCGGCGCAGGTCATCCAGGTTGGCGACGCGAGGGCTCAGCAGCAGCAGCAGCGCATCCTGCACACGCGCAGATGGAACGAGGAACTGCCGTGTGACAGCTTTGCAAAACAAGAGCGGGGCATCGCACACTGGCAAGGGGCCCTCGCGCTGGAATGCTGAGGGCGGCTTGCGCGCTGCTGTGTTCAATGCATGGCGCGCTGCCTATGCACAGTGACAGCGGCAGCTTATGCTGTGGTGCTGTGGTGGCAACGAGGGCACGCAACTCAACACGGATCATGGCACCACTGATCTGGCAACACTGATCGTGGCGCCACTGAGGCCTTATCTGACCACCCCAGCCTTTCCCAGCCCTGAGCCTGCACCGTTAGCACCATGCACATACAACCAGCACATTGTTGTCAGCAACACAGCCATGCAGCGCACCTGCGAGCCTACGGGGCAGCCTGCG